>JFZS01000285.1:0-33046 GCA_000709145.1 Balansia obtecta B249 | reverse complement strand
TCTCATTCGGGAAATTATAAATTAATTGGATTCAGATCATCCCGCAGCAATTATTCAACCTCTCCCCCAACTAGGGCCCTTTTGCCTCCACAACGGCTGAACTAGATGACGAGTCAGCTCCATCGGTGGCGTGCCTCGCCTTGTCTGCATTGTCTGTGCGTTGCAGCATTCCCGACAACCGACAATCGAACAAGAACCGGACGGCCAACAGGAGTGCGCAGCAGCGCAACGGCGACTGCAGGTTATCCCTAAACCGGACTGGTGGATGTGCGGCCTCAAGGATGTGTGCGGGCCCTCGCCATGCCAGGACGTTTCTTTTTTGATTGTCTATGGCATCAGTCACGAGTTGACCATGTCCAATTAGATGATACGTCAGGTTTATGCTGATACGCCAGATGCCCCAGTTGTCTCCCCTTGAGGTCTCGGAACACGACAAGGTGACAGAAGACACGAAAGACTGGGGAAATAGCCTTCCGTGGAGGCATTCACATAGATACCCCATTTCTGAGCCACGTGCATTTGTCACGTGACAACGCGGGTCACAAGGGCCGAGCTGCTCCCCACCCGTTACCCATTCGTCCCCGCCCGGCCGCGGGGCTTGCGTAGGCCAACGATACAATGCGTGCATTCTCTCTCTGTCTCTCTCTCTCTTCTGTCCATCTCGACTGTTGCATCGAAAGGGTTCTTTTGTATTGTATGCAGTCCTGTACTTCATGCAACTTGATTTGCTACAAAATTCGCAAATCATCATGGCCCCCCAAATTACACCGCCCAACAGCACAGCCATGAGGTCTCAGCAACACAATGACCAGGCCGCTGCTACTCGTAAGAGATGCAGTCGCGCATGTGATATGTAAGTTCGAATGGAGAATGCCCAGCTTTCTTCTACGGGGTCCTAGTATGCGCCGCTCATCGTACTAGGTGCAAACGGCGGAAAGAACGGTGTGACGGGCGCCAACCTTGCGGCCGGTGTGCGCAACGGCGGGTGCAGAATGAATGTCGATACGACTCCGAACACAGTGGACGGGTCGGCAAACCTGTTGCGGCGAGACAAAGAGGCTCCTCCATCACCAGTTCAAAAGGCCGGTCTTCTGTAGAGCCGGCTTCGACCACGATGGACACGAGCATGGACACGAGCATGGACACGAGCATGAACATGAACGTGGACATGAGCGTGGGCGTGGGCATGGGCATGGGCATGAACAAGACGTCACCAGCCGCGACGCCTTTGGATCAATCAAGATTAATCCTCGACAAAAAGGGGCGCTTCATGTATCTCGGAGATTCTGCAAACCCGTCATTTGTACAATCTATTCGTCGCATTGTTAGAGAAACGCACGGTCCCTGCGCATTCGTAGATGATCCTCTGCGCCCTTGCATGGTTGAGGCGTCCCCCGAAGGGGTGCCAACATGGCTCGAGGCCGGGTCGGATCCCAACAAGCCTCCCCCGTTCAGCGAAGAAGAAGCCAAGCACTTTGTTACTCAGTATCAGATGTGCACAAATGGCATCCTTGACCTGTTCGACAAGTCCAAACTTGCCGACCAGCTTCCACAAGCTGTCTCACGGAATGCCGTCGCGCTCCCGCTTGCAAAACCGATTGTCTATCTCATCCTCGCCATTGGCGCCCAGTCGTCGCCAAAGGACTTTGGTGAGGTTGCCGAATCCTGTTTTGACTACGGTCGCTACCTGTCCGCCCGATATCTCATGGAGGATCCGAGCACGCTGGCCGTTGAGGCGTATCTTCTCATAACCATGTATCTCTTAGCGTCATCGCGGCGAAACGCTGCATTTATGCATTTGGGCTTTGCTATAAGGGCCGCCTATGCTTTGGGACTGCATCTCAAATCCATCTCATTGCGCTTCGCGGCCGAGGAATGCAAGCATCGGGAGCGCATATGGAAATCCCTCAGGAGTCTAGATGTGTTGAGCAGCGCCATGCTTGGCCGGCCGCCGTCCACAAAAGAGACACGCGATACAAGACGCCCCGAAGATTATTCAGCTTGCAATGACATCCTATCAATAATGCAGGAGGTCTTGGATGTGTACCAGCAAAGACAGATTTCAGCTCCGACGCTGAATCGAGTGGCCTCCCGTCAGCGAGAATGGGCGGCCGTATTCTCAAGAGGCCTGGCATTCGACAACATTGCACCAGGCGACCTCTTTGACGGTAGCAGCAATGCACCAAATACGGGACTTACACATGTCAAAATAGTTTTCCATTGGACGGTCATGCTGCTGACCAGGCCATTCCTCTCGGAACGCGTCACCTCCCATGCACGGCAGATGGCTTCAGGAATGCAGAATACCTCGCAGCCTTGGACACCGGCGGAATCATCTCGAGTGCTAGCCCATGCATGCATAAACTCGGCAATCCGAACCCTCGCGCTACTTGAGCCGCTCATTGATCACTGGGACATGCCGAAGCGGTTGCCTTTCAGCATCACCTGCATAGTGCACTCCGCGCTGGTCATCGGCCTGGCACATTTCGGAGACATGCACCAGATTTTCCCTCTCGACAAATTCATGTACACAGCTCGCAGTCTTCTCCAGCGGTTCTCGAGCGACGCCATTGCCGTGAGAAACAGCACAATCGTAAACTATCTCCACGAAGCATGTCAGCTACATTCTGAGAGGAGGCATGCTGCGACCATGAACATCGAAGGCCAGCTGATCGGTAGTCTATTCGGCCAACTTCACTACTCTCCCCCGGCAAACGAGATGTTGGGGGCTAACGAGCCTCGGGGCTATCAGCCGAGTGGTCCCGATGCAGCTTCCAAAGACAATGCCAGCCTCATAGACAAGGCATTTGGGTCCAACGACACGACGGATGGCATTTGGGATAATATCGCAATCATGCCCGAGGAAGATGCAGGCGTCGGTAGCAACGCGAATGCGAAACAGTCGGTTCACCCGTTATCCCCGAATTCTACAACGGCGACGAACCAGAAACATGACGACGATGACGACCTCAGTGGGACGAGGGCTGACGTCACCAATATCATCGATAGCAGTAATATCTTGGGCGAATCTGACATTGTTAATCTGGAGTCCCAGGATAAATTGGTCTCCTTGTACGCATTGATAGACACGTCTGGCGGGTACTTGGGGCTGGAGTAAAGTGTAAGCCAGCGTGCTGGTTCTGGTGGTGAATGGCAAAGGTACTGGCCATGCTGAGAAAGTAAAGACTCTAGCAAACGGCCCTGCATATAGAAGCGACAAATTTCTTTGAAAAATCCGGACTGGCCGAGAATCCGCAGAGGATAATGAGAGGTTCACCAGATTGCAGCATAAACATGTCACCTTTTGGCCAAGCTGCTCAACTGTAATTGCTTTTCATAGCCACCTGCTACCCCAACAAGCCCCATAGTATCATCATGGCTGAAAGTCAAGCTTTAGTCCCATTCTTTATTTCAGATCTGCCTCTTTCCTCGTCCTGCTCTGCCCAAAAGCGCTGTGAGAAGGCTGTGCGGCCTTGTTTTCCACATTTGGCAGGTGGAATGTACGCGTATCACCAAGATCTTGTTACCCTTTTTCCTCTCTCATCACGCCGTCGCAGCATTCAAGGGATTCATTACGGGACGGGAACTGTCGGTAAATGCGCCCGTCTCATCACGGTACTCGATATCTGCGACGCCGTCCCGCACAGGACTCGAGTCTTCATAGCCGGGACAGAAAGCAGCAACTATGGCTCGAAGTGAGCTGGTCCAGTTCTGAAGGCCAAAACCCGGAAGCTCAAGGCTCTACAGAAACTCGAACATCTAAGTGGAAAATAAGTTTTTAGCCGCGCATCCGAAATTTTTCGAATCGAGTTTTCTGCATGTCTATGCCTACATGAAGCTCGCCGGCTGCACCGCGCCTGGTGTTTCCAGTCGGCATCATCTTTGGCAAAAGCTGCGTCGATGGCACGCTGCGATCGGCATATCGACCAGCCTACGCGCCGGCTTCGAGACTTTGAAATGCCTTGAAGCTGCGTGCCTCTGCGCCGCCTTCGAACACATCTTGGAGCACCCGCGCATATGCATCGTCTCGGGAGATTTTCTTCCATCTGCACACACACAGGCCCAAGACGATACGGAAGACAACCCCAAGCACGGCCGCATCGGCGATGGTGCCGGTGCGGGCTCCAGGGCTGAGCATGTTCCAGGCCGCAGGCAAGCCATGCGCAGCTGCTCAGAAGCAGGACCTGCCGCAACATGGACGAGACCATTGTGAGGAGGGAATGAGTCAAGTCAGGTCAAGTGGTACTGAGAGCGGCCAGGTCGTTGGGCGTAGCACATTGGAGAATGAAGGCGAGAAGTAAATGTCCCGTGTAAGTGAACGGACCCATAGAAGCAAACCGATGATGAACTCCTACGACGAGAGGCGGTTCAGAATTACTTTAACGCTTGAGAGCAAAACTCAAGACTACGGAAATTTTTATTATTTTTATTTTACTTTTCTTACTCCTTAATATAGGAGCAACCGGCGCGTATTGGGACCTTGCACCAAGTGATGTGCGGCTGAGATTTCATGCAACTTCTGCGACGGATAGAATGGGAACTAATCATGTTGCACAAGTGGTTTCGAGGGAGATTACAGCCGTGGTCAACAAAGATTCTACTTTCTAGCGGCATCAATTTACAAGATGGTTTCTACATGGCGACAGACGAGGGAAGGCGGTCGATGCTTGGTTCAAAAACTGTAATTCAGAGTAGATTGTCCCGTGCACGTCGATTCTCGGAGACATAGTACGGCGGCACAATGCTTGCTAGTGCGCTCTCGCTCCGTAATCAAACCAGTTCGGCCCCATGATTGGTCGCCGCCGCGGCTACGCCGGGCGATTTTCGCATCCCCTCCGTAGTGCGGCAAGGCGACGGACGACCGGCTCACGGGCAAGCTGTCTGACCAATCGCGACTGGCGGGGTGTATAATATTTATATTCAGCAAAGCTTGGCAAACGCGTGCGACGTTGCAAGTCCCCGCGTTCGCTTCAATAAGATCGCATCTGCGGATCGCTTGTACCTCGATCAATTCTCACTTTATGGAGGGAGGGGTCGATTGCGCTTAGAGAAGCATCGTAAAACAACTGCTCTATGTGAGAGCACGTTCAATGCCTACATGCATGCTGCGACGTATTGATCTATCTGCGGGTTGATCTCCATGTGCGGATTTACGTTTGATCCCTTGCGTACAGAGTGCAATCAGGGTCAACGGCGGCCGTGTTCGTGGTTTCGCCGAGCGCGGCTATTTACGCACCGTACGCGTCTAGAAAGTACTTCAATCTAGGCGGAGGCCTCACTCCGACGAAAAGTCGCCACGGGGACGGAGCTATTGAAGGCGGTCAGACGGCGGATTGGCCAAACACGGCGATGAATGGGCCGCTGTGATGGAGCGCGTGATTGTGTAAGAATTGATCGTATTCTGATTTGACATGCTTGTGCTGCGTCACCCCAGCTCACATCTCAGGTCCAGCCTCGCCTTGTCTCAGGTGCACAACAGCAAGATGCGCAGCACATGCACAGTACGGGATCAGCGGCATGTCCCTGACGCTACCGCAAGATGGCTGCTTGGAAAGCTTGCTAGAAAGCCACTTTGCTGTTGAACGCCGAATGATGCCAGCCGGATTCGTCGGCATCCTGGGCGCAGGGAAAGCAGCTGCTGTCGAAGGCTGCTGCTCATGGAGGAGACTGGCGCACGATGCATCCTTTATTTCGCAGCAGCTTTGCAGCGACGTCAATACCGGCTTTAGCAGCAGCAGCAGCAGCAGCAGCAGCAGCGACTTCGACAGCAGTCGACTTCAACAGCAGCTGCAGCTTGTGCGCCTAGGATGCCGGTATTTCGGCTGGCAGGATCCCGCCGTCCCTGGTTTGCATGATATTTATTCCACGCAAATCGCAAATCGCAAATCGTAAATCGTAAATCGCAGGGAAAGCGCGAGATGAGAGGGTGGGACCGTCGTCGGCAGGTCCGTCGTTCTTGCCGTTTAGGTGAGTGTAGGTGGGACAAGCAACACAAAGATATTACGATAGGAAAGAACGCCTCCCCGTCAATACGTATCGCACCTGCCACTGGCTGTTGGCACTGGCTCTTGTTGTCTCTTAAGCTCGCCAAAGTGTCCAAAGTAGGCAAAGGAACAGCTGCCAAGTTGTGGGCTGAAACGAATCTTACCTCTCATCGACTGAGATCATGTCTTGGACTATTGGTGCCCGTTCATGTCTCGGCGTCCTGACCATCGTCGACTCTCGTCGGCTTCTAATCTTTGCCATCACCGCACTAATGGATGCCTAGCAACGCGCCGGCGAGGTGGCTTCTACCTCTTGACCACGTACGTCCCTTCAATTGCCAAGGGCATTGTGGGCGAGATGCGAGGACGATTCTGCACGCTGCACGCTGCTCACTGCACATCACGAAACACGAGCTCCTCTCGGCCATCAATCGCAGTAGGGCTACGACGTCATTTTCTTGGATTGGCCTGGCCGAGTCAGCAGCAGCCGCCGTGAGACGCGTCTGTGGTGGGGGTGTTCGGTCTTCTGTCTCTTGTGCTCTGTGCTCTCTGTGTACGTCTGTCAGCTTGCACCACAGAAGGGGGATGGGATACCTTTTTTTTTTTTTTAATTTTTTTTTTTTTTTGCTCGTGCGAGATGTAATCGATTTCTTCCGGCTCGGACGCATCGCATCGGATCAGATCAGGGCAAGACACTGGCAACTGGCCAGCATTGCTAATCGACGGAATTTTTTCTCCACTGGTCCCTTTCCCAGGTTCCATGGCCCAGGGGTTCGTACATACCCTGGTGTGCCCGCGAAATCAGCGGTGGTGGCATCTGTGTCAGTATACCACCTAAATCCTTCACATACGATTCGTTCACAATCAGCCGGTCGCCATGGCCCCTCGTCAAAGCCGCATCTGACCGCGGTCGTGTCCATCACGAAAGAAAAAATCTTTTCCATTACGAGTGCTCAGGTGGACAGAGAGGATCAATGATGATAGGGGCTACGTGACAGACAGGAGCGATGAGAACCCTAAGAATCTGTCAGGGCCATCGCAAGGCTCTCGTTGGACCGCAAGGCTACCGGACAGGAGCTGGATGTAAGATCAACTGGGGTTCTTCCTCCAGCTTTGAGCTTGCAACTACCCTCAGACCTAATGCAGAGTATGACTTCCTGCGTTGCGTTCATGGGCCTGCATATATCCGACTGCTGGACTGCAACGCTATTGGTTCCAAACTCTGCCTTGTACGAGCTGACCAGCCCCAGCCTAGTTTTGAGGCGTTTGCTTTCGTGGATGCTCGGGACCACCATGTCCACCATGTCCACCAAGGCGCATGAGACGCCCATCACTCGACGGGGCCCTTGCTCACTAACCGATTGGGACAGGCACCAGGCCGACAACCAATTTTTGGGGACAAGTCCTGGGCTGTCCCGTTGGATGACTATCAAAAAAGGGATTGCTTTTTACGGGGAGGCCCCTGGGACGATCGTGGTGCACAAGGCACAAGGCGGCATGGTTCCCGGACTGGATGACCCTAACCGGCTGGGATCTCGAAGTGGCTTTGTTGACGCCAACATTCTCTTATGGGCCAGCCATTCCATCAGATACGTCAGGTAGGTACGCCGTCATTGACCATGGCCTTCCTTGTTGCTTGATTTGTGATGATATTCCTTGGTCTCTTCTCCTCTTCCTTGGCATCTCGTCTATAGCCAGCTCCAAGCATTATAAAAAAAGGACCGACAAGCTCGGCACCTTGACTGATCTGTTCTTCTTTATCCCGAAATCATCTTTGGCATAGCTTGAGCAACCGCCATCCTGCCTCATATTCACCATAACCCCCTCGACTGTAAAGTTCTTATAGTCATGTCTGCCCCAACGCCAACTTTTGGCACCTTGCTATCTGTCCATGATCAGTCCCTTGCGTATCAAGCAAACCCAGTTGGCTACCTTGCTACGACAGACTACAGCACCATGGATGGATGTAAGTTGCATCAGTCACCTAGACTACACGCACATCTTATACACGTGCATGCCCAATAACTTGGAGGATTTTGCTGTCACTTCACCCTTGAGCATAACCATACATCTTTCTACATCCACCTAAACCGCTGTCATCACCCTCACATTTATCAGACACATGCATGGCAACCACTTCCAAGAATTACACGCTGGCATTGCAACGCAACTTCCCCCTCACTGATGCTAACTAACTGCTTTCTTCCCAGTAAATGAATGTCGCACTGCTCGAGTGGCAGAGATCTTGTCTGATTTCCGCACTCTGCAATACTACATCACATCTGCGCCTTCGGAGCCTACGGACCCAGAGGATTGCTACACAGATGGCTGGTCGACCCTGCGTCAGTGCGCCATCGATGGTCATCACATTTTGGAATGCGCTGCCGATACCCGAGTGCCTGTGGCAGAAGGTGGGGAGTCGGAGCAAGCAAAAGTCGAGCTGAAGCAGTACGTTCACGTCCCCTAACCGAAGCTTCGTGTACTCCTGTGGGTCAAGTGTTGTCGAGTGGCTAACCATGTAAAAAGGATCATGTTGGATGCTTTCTCCCGACGACATGAGGGGCAAAAGATTTACTTGAGACAAAGTGCAGCTCAACGATGGGTAGAATACCGAGACTTGATCTTGCAAGGGCACCGACCTCATCCCTCGGTTCGGGCACAATTACAAGCTTGTGATTACCAGTTACGGACAGTATGTCACATATCGACAACCCTCCCTCCTCTGTGCCACAAGCTTGATCAACGAATTGTAACGCTAAATGATTGCATAGGAGCTGGCCTCAATTACAGATGAGAGCATTTACGCAGAGCTAGCGGCTGCTGATCAAGGTCTAGGCCGATGGACTGCCGAGGACCCAAGCCTAAGCAGTGTGCAGAGGTGGCTGCGAGCACGACAGCGATAGACACTGTTCGGAAGAGCAGAGATGGAATTAATTCGATGCGGAATCTAAAGTCACTGCAAGAACAGACTTTTTTACCCTAAGCTAGAAGCGAAAAGGGAAAAGTAAGTGAAGGCAGCGGGAAGCAAGCAACAAGGTTTGAAATATATTGCCCCAATAGACAAGACGGTTGGGTACCAGGGAATTGTATTAATATCAAAGCAAAGTAACATAGCGCATTGGGGGAGAAATGCAGGTCATTTCTTCCAACGGGCAGAGCTGCTACATGTTGTATTTGCATTTACGCGACCGAACTGGCACAGGGGGGGTATTGCATTATAGACGGGGGCATGGGCACGGACACGAAAAGTTTGGCTCTTTCGACTAGCATTGCCTGGCGCAGACGAAGTTGGGATATTATGCATCAATCAGAGTCTGTCACGGGGGTTCATTACAATGGGGAGATGAAGAGAATATTTGAGTTTTTTTTTTTTTTTTCCCTTTTCTTAATAATAACAAGGAGCCAGTTGAGCTGGTCAAGATTTACTTTGAACACATAGAGCAATGCCAACCAGGGACAAGGCCATTCCTACAGCAGTGTCTGAACGCGCTCCGGGTTAGTGTGCAAAGACAAAGATAAAAGATGCAGGCCATTTGCATTGATCAACCAGGGCGTTGATTTACCTCTGCTGATGACTTTGCCTTCGACATACCATTCACCCAGAACGGTGAAGAGAAAGGCCATGGTATTGACGATGGGGACAGTCAGACTCAACTCTAGAAGGGGGGGGGCGGCCAGGGGCATTGTCCACGTCAGCGACTCCAAAGCGAGACAACAATGTCGAGACGGGACGGGGCACGGAAGCGTTTGGCATACCAGCGCGACCAATAAGGAGGAAGAACCACAGACTGCCGGTGAGGTTCAAGAGGAGAGGGACGGCATATCGCGGGTTCCGGAGCAGGTGGAGGACGGAGAAGAAGGCGGCGTACAGCCTGGAGCGCAGCCAGTGACGCTTGAAGCGCTCAGACTCCAGGACCGGATGCGCAGGGGGCCGGTGGGAGCGCGCGGCGCGGCGGATAAAGGGCGTGGTGAGGCCCCAGGCCAGTCCGACGAGGAGGAAGCTGAGGACGTAGTTGACGACGGGGGGGCGCGCGTCGGGCTCGGCCATCGGGCAAACGGTGTCGCCTTCGAGGTGTTGTTCGTGGATTGGGGTGAGGAAAAAAAAAAGGTATTTAATTAGCTGCCGACTATTCTCGTTGTTGGCCTGCTTCCCTTGTCTAGCTGAGGGCTGTGGGGCCAAGGGCGCATGTGGGGCTGCACACCGGCAACTTCAGCTGGTGACTGTATGAAGCGGCGCGGAATGACATCGACTATGATTATGGCAAATTAACCCTCTCGCATTGGGCTGACTGAAATGATACTCTCAGAGCAGATTTCCCGCACTTTCACTGGGTTGGCAATACTCAAGGGGAGCCGTACGCAATTACAAGACGGATGGATGTGGGAGCGCCTCTTGTGAGAGCTCATCAAGCTTCATTCCCATACCTCAACTGACAGCATATTGTACAACTCTGAATCCCCCGTGCTGATGACTCACCCTTGATGCGGCCAATATCTAGTCCTTCTCGGCTATGGCTTGTAATCGATCGTCAATCTCGTCCTCAGTCAGCATCCTGAACGCAGGGTCGGTGCCTTCCTTGCCGTCGGCACGAGGACCGCCGCAGATTCCAATCTCAATTTCTCCCTTCTTGAAATCCATGCTCAGCACCGTGCTCAGTGTCGTGATGGCCAGCTCGACCACTTCCTCCCATGTTCCCTCAGCGTGCTCCTTGTTGCGCAGCTTCTTCTCCAAGTGATTTAGAGCTTCCTGCTGTTTAGGTCCTGCCGCCGTGCCCTTGTACCCAATGTAGTATCCTGCAGGGTCGCACTTGTATAGCTGCGGGCCGTATTCGCCATCAAGGGCAATGATTGTCGTAGCGACACCATATGGGCGCATGTATGCCTTTTTTTTTTTTTTAGTTTTTTAGCTCACTTCCCCTGACCATCTCAGGTTCGCATCATCAATCACATACTCTTTGTGTGTACACCTGGCTGATGTTTGCCAGTCTTTTGGCCAACGCGTCGGCAGGCATCTCGTAGCCGAACTTGAATCGGAACTCGGCAGCTTCACCCTGAGCTCGTTGGGCAAAGGCTCTGGCATCAGCAATGGAGCCGGTAATGACACAGCCTACTGATGGGGAGATCTGGAAGATGTGCGAGACTGAAGAGGGATCGATAAGCTTGTCCTGTTCAACTCTATTAGCACATATAATCTTTTTTCGGTACCTTGGGGGAAGTAACAGCCCAAAACTTACCGGGACCTTCTTTTGCGACAGGACAACTGCGCAGTCTTTCCCTCGCACACCTACGGACATGATGTTTGCTGCCGTGATCGCCTTGAACGCATATTCTGCAACGGTCAGTAAGCTGGATGGTGGTGCATGATTTCGCCTCCCACACCCCCCCCTCCCAAACCCAGCGCAGCTTTGGCAGAGGAGTCCTTGGTCTACGATGCGAATCATGACGTACCGACTTGGTATAGGCGACCATTGTCGGAGAAAATGGTAATGTGTCTATCGTAGGCGCTGGCTAGAATTGATTCAGGTTAGCAAACCGCACGCCTCCTTGCTATCAGGGCAAGCCCAAGCTCTGCACCAGGTCGACATACCAGACATTGCGGGTAACTGGCAGCCCTGTCGGGAGCAGAGCAGAACAAAGGTACAGTAATTTGGTTGACTGCTGGCACAAGCTCGGATCGAGAGCAGGTGTATGACGGCAATTAGTGAGCTGCTGTTGGCGACGGTGACGGTGACGGAGCTGTAGATGAACGACGACGAACTCGACGCGTTACGTTAGCATTGAGCTTGCCTGGAGCCATGTTGACGCCTGAGGCCGCATTCCGCGGACAGACGGCAGACAGACGGCTGACAGCTCACCATTTCTAGCTTAGCTAATAACGGCCCAATTGTCGTGGGAAAAGGCATCAGTGGAGACATTCGAGTCACTTCAACTCCACTTATGCAAGAGCAATAACGCTTGCTGCCCAACCAGCGCACCATCGTCAGTGGCCGGGGGGGTGTGCTTCTATTTGCTCTATTCGAGCCTCAAGTTGCTCTCGGGCTACCGGCTTCGGTCGCTGTGCTCGACACCAACCTAGGCGGATGCGAGATCCATCAAGCAGTACGTATGTATGTCCTTGTCTGCCGTTCTCCGTTCTGAATACAGACTGGGAGGGGTTGGCTGAGAAGGGGGGGGGGGGCAGCTGGGATTTTCTTGGTCGGACCCAGAAAAAGTCGAAAAAGGTCGAAAAAAGACCTGGCAAGCGTCCAGAAATCTGGTCTTGCCGACTTTTCTGTACCAGCACAGCTCTGTCCGATACAACCGCCGCTCATCCTGTTCTGCCCGTGGATCTGGCTTTTCATGTTTTGCACCTTGAAGGCCGCGGTTTTCGCAGTCCAGCCGAGACCCCGGGACAGAGACTTTGAGAGTGGTGTGATTGTTGGATCGCCTGGGATACTTTTGCCCGTCTGTCGTCGAGGCCAGCGTTGGCAGACGCTTGTCCACCCAGCACAGCAGCAAGGCCGGCAAGACTCGAGCCCGGGGCCAAGATGACGTCGTCCAAAGGCGCAACCGCACAACAGGTGCCAGCCTGGAAGCGTTTGGGCCTTAAACTCAAGAAGGCCGGTGCTGCGCCGGACTCTGCGATTGGTACCCCGGCCGTTGGGCATCCAAGCAGCTCGCGCCGTGAAGCCCAGTCGAGCAAGAGAAAAATTGACGCCCCGCCGACCACAACACCATCCTCTGCATTTAAAAAGCCTCGAACCGGGACGCAGGTGCAGCAGACCGCGGAAAACAATCCAAACCTGCGCAAGAAGAAGTCTGTCACATTTGGGGACACGCCGACAAAGAACACAGCCATCACAGGTCCCAGAGACTTGTCGAAAACAAGGCCGCCCACGCCCAAGAAGAGCAAAGGTCCGGTCAGAAAGCAGACGCCGCCGGCCGCACCCGCAGATATCAAGCCCGCCCTTGACTATCTCCGACAGTGGAAGAATTCCCGCGCCGACTGGAAGTTCAACAAGAACCTCCAGTCTCTCCTGATTAGACGGATATTCGAGGCCGATGATATCCCTACGCCCGACGTCGATACTTTCTATGAATATATACGCGACCTGAAGGGATTTGTCCGGACGAGGTTGCACGAGACTGCTATGGAAGTACGGTCAAAGGACGTCGCAGACGGTCCGTCGGGCTTCCCGCCGGGCACCAGGGACGTTGAGAGCAAGCAAAAGTCGTACGAAACCCTGCTTTCCGACCTCTTGCGCGCGCAGCATCTTGGCCAGAAGCGCAAAGGGTACGATGAGGTCGAGTTCGTCGCCTCCTCTGACGCGGGCGACCTCATCATCCGCCGCGTCGTGAAGCGGATGCGGGCGGAGCTCATCATCGATGAACTCTCCGACGGCGACGAGACCGACACCAGTGGCACGACAGAGTCCTCTGACGACACGCTCACCACGAGCGACAACCCTGTAACCACGTCGACGGCCGGCTACAACAAGCAGGGTGGGGCGGACGAGGGCCCGGCCAAGCGTCGACGCAAGCTCCGTGTCAACGAGGACGACAGCAGCTCCGAGTCGGACTCTGACAGCGACTCAGACTCGGCCGGCTCCACGGACGATTCTGACGGCACCGACGACTCCGAGTCGGACGACGATGCCGATGGGGACGAGGAGGATGCCGGCTACGAATCATCAAGCAGCTCGTCATCGTCGTCATCCTCATCCGCAGACGAATCCGACTCTGATGATGACGGTGCCGACGATTAGACGTGTACGAGACAGGTGCCCTCGCGGGTTATGTACGAGCAGAGGAACGAGGCTAGATAATATCGTGGAACATGCGAAAAGCATATTTGATTACCGTATGGCATACCGCCTGGTGGTCAAAAAAGATACCCAAGTGGTCGCTCGGGCGGCGGCGGCGGCGGGGGGTGGGGGTCGACGGAAGAACTACAAGGAAAAAGTTTTTGCTTTTTTTTTTTTCTTTTTGTTCTTATTTCTTATTCTTTCTTTTCGGAATAGCATATGCAGAGAGAAAAAAAAAACGTTTCTTCTACAAGTTAGAACGCAGCGATGCGAAACGATTTCACAATGTCAATATATCTTGTTTTGCCCCAACGCTCATGTATACAGTTTCGTGAATCCCCCCTCCGACGGCTGCAGCCAGTTGCGCGCGTCGTACTCGTGCCCTGCGCCCTCGATGATGTGAAAGGTGTAGATGATGCGGCCCCTGCGGCTCGTGTTCCTCTCGCTCTTGTGCAGCAGGTTGCCGTGGATGAGGACCAGGTCGCCGGCCTTCATCTCGGCGGGGACGTACGTCTCCCCGCGGGCGCGGCGGCGGCACATGCCTCCTGTCGCAGGGAACCTGCTGCCCTCGTTGTCGACCATGTGCGTGCCGGCGCCGGCGGCCGCCCGGACCAGCCTCCTGTCCACGCCGGCCCAGGCGTGGCTGCCGGGCAGGAAGCTGAGGCAGCCGTTGTCGAGCGTGGCGTCCTCCAGGGCGTACCAGAAGCCGGTCGCGGACGGCGGGTCGGTGTACAGGAAGGTCGAGTCCTGGTGAGGCGGCACCGCGCCCCCTATCTCGGGCTGCTTGCAGATGACCATGCTCTGCAGGCAGCGCGGGTCGACGTAGCCGAGCGCGCTGGCCACGGCCGCGGGAGACACCTCGCCGGCCGCTGTGAGGGCCGCGTGGTCGATGAGCCGGGCAAAGGGCGGCGACAGCGCGTGCAGCGCGTGGCCGATCTTGTTGACCGCCTTCTCCTTGGGCTTGTCCAGCCTCCCGGCCGCGTCGAAGGCGTCCTCCTCGAAGAAGAAGCGCACCTTGTCGCCCGAGGTGAGGAAGTAGTCGTCGCCCACGTGCGCCGACGTCTGGCCCGTGGAGAAGCGCGTGAGCGGGTGGTCGGCGAGGGAGAAGTTGCGGAGCAGCGACTGCGTCTCGGCCAGCAGGGCCGCCACCGTTTCTGGGAGCAGGGCCTGGCGGATGACGAGGTAGCCGTCCCTGTCGAAGGAAGAGAGCTGCTCGGCCGTCAGGCCCGGCGGAGGAGGAGGAGGCATTGCGTTGCTTCGCGCGGTGCGGGGCTGGATTTTCCCGTCGTCGAAGCCGTTCCCGTGGGCAGCCGAAGTCGTGTAGGTGGGTTGATGTGTGATGGGGATGATTTGCGTCATCAGCATCAGTTGACTGGCCGTTGATGAGAGTCGTCGTTTGTTTTGCACGGAGTGGTGGTGCAGAGCTCGTCAAGTCAACCCCGCCGCGCGCCGAGGAGGCAGCGGGGTTATTTTCGCATAGCACCGAGCTGCCGGGGTTTGGTACCAATGTCAACCCAATCAATGATTTGCCATGGCGGTGGCTTTGTCGTTTCGGAGCAGTCCTAGTTCGTGTCGACGGGCGTCGGGGGTTGAGGACATTTCCACACATTTGCGTGCATGATTCGTCATTCATCTGATGCAACGCAAACAATGGCTTTACACACAACAGGCGGTCCGGATGTCATGCTGTCTGTACGTTGGCCAGCAAACTCACACGCAAAATCTCTGAATGGCTCCAGTGATCGACTGGTTACAGAAAGCCACAAGACCTCCATATATTACCAGAGCAGTAGATATCCCTTATTAAGTGGTGTGTTGAAAGGCCACCAAGCGCATCCAGGCCCACAGCCCCAAACGCCCAGAGAGAACAACATGCCATGCGCTCTACAGTATATTTCTTTTTTTTTTAAAAAAAAAAAAGAAAAGAAAAGAGAAAATGAAGAAAATGAAGACAAAAAAGCAAATCGAAACTTCAAAATCAAAACCAGGACGAACATCGTTAGGCGAGAAGTCTTGCTTGGCTGGCTCATGCGTCAAGCGGATCCTCCAGCAAGTCATACCCTTTCTCGGGTGGCAGCAAGTATGCTGACGCAACCAAACCAAGGGCTGCAGCCAGGGACACGACGGCACTGCCAAGGCCTAGATTCCAAGAGACGTCGAGGTACCAGCCAGGGATCGTGAATTGGTCGTCATGATCAAATAGGTGAGCCACGGCGGAGACGACGACAGACTGCACAATGGCCACGAGGGTGAGCAAGCCACTCACAAGCGGCCAGCCGGTCTCGCGTCTGTACTTGCCGCCTTTGATGACAACTGCGAAGCTGACCAGGCCTGCGAGACATAGAATGGCGGAGAAGGAGGCGAGAAAACCGATCGTCTTCCACAGAGAGCAAAAGTACCGCCCGGCGGCTCCTTCGCAGAGATCGGGGGGAGGGTACGGTTTGCATGGCGGATCATGTGTATTGAAGCAGCGCTCATGTAGGCCAACATGGACGTTGAACGAATCGCCTTTGGGTGACGTGACGTGGTACGAGATCCATTTTGGCTGGAAGATGGAGGCTGTGATCATGGCAGTTGCTACAGAATGACAAGTCAGCCTGAGCGTACGGTCCGCGGATTCACGCATCAAGAAAGAAAAAGAACCGCAATTTCTTGGTGTTTTTTGCATATGCAGCGTTTTGTCTGAGACACGAGAAACCATGTTTCGCAGAGCCCATCGTGCTTCGACTTTGGCCTCCGGATACGGCATTCACCAGCTTGCGGGACGCAAACCTCCAGTTGCCAGCCAGCACGGACTAGGGCAGCAGCAGCAGCAGCAGCAGCAGCAGGGGTTTCAGGGCGTAGACTTACAGGCCACAAAGGCCATCAGGGCCAGAGAGTAGGCGTAGATGCGAGTCATGCTGGTGAGGTGCACGCGCAGGGGCAAAAGACAAGAAGTGCACCCAGACACGATGATTGAAAGGAGGAAATCAGATAACGATGTTGGCGGCGCTAGGCAGAATAAGGTGTTTTGTGGTGGGGGTGCCATGCAGCACTTGATTGGCAGGGCCGCAGAAGCTGATTTTACACGAGATGCGAGGTGCTGATTACGGAGACCCGGAAGCAACAAGCGACATGACATGATGATGCAAAGTACATCGGTACAGCGCGCGCGGCCGGCACATAATCGGCGGAGAGGGTTAGGGTAGCCCCTCACCACCTCCGTCATCGCAACCCACGATAGCTCCTCACCACCACACAGCAAGCCAAACCCCCCCCCCCCGCCATGCGAGCACCTCTCCCCCTCCTCCTCCTCCAAGCAGCCAAGCTCTCCAACCGCACCGGCCTCGCATTCCCTCCAGCCCTCGCGCGCAAAATGTCCAGCCACTCAGACTCCCCGCTCCGGAAGCCCGTCAAGGTAGCCTGCGTCCAGCTCGCGTCCGGACCAGACAAGCGCGCCAACCTCGCCCACGCAGCTTCCCAGGTCCGCCTCGCCGCCTCAAGGGGCTCCGGCATCGTCGTCCTCCCCGAGTGCTTCAACTCGCCCTACGGATGCCAGTTCTTCCCCGACTACGCAGAAACGCTCCTCCCTTCGCCGCCCCCGCCCGCCCAGTCGCCCTCCTACCACGCCCTGTCCGCCATGGCGGCCGAGAACAACATCTACCTCGTCGGCGGGTCCATCCCCGAGAAGGACCCCGGCTCGGACACGTACTACAACACGAGCCTTACCTTCGGCCCGGACGGCGCGCTGCTCGGCACCCACCGAAAGGTCCACCTCTTTGACATCGACATCCCCGGCAGCATCACCTTCAAGGAGTCCGACGTGCTCAGCCCCGGGAACAAGGTCACGCTGGTCAACCTGCCCGACTACGGCGTCATCGCCGTCGCCATCTGCTACGATGTCCGGTTCCCCGAGATGGCGGCCGTCGCGGCGCGCAAGGGCGCCTTCGCGCTGCTATACCCCGGCGCCTTCAACCTCACCACCGGCCCGCTGCACTGGAAGCTCTTGGCCCAGGCGAGGGCCGTGGACAACCAGGTCTACGTCGCCATGTGTAGTCCTGCCAGGGACATGGCCGCTGCTTACCACGCTTGGGGCCATAGCATGATTGTTGACCCCATGGCCAAGGTGCTGGTTGAGGCGGAGGAAGGGGAGACGATTGTGGAGGCCCAATTGGAGACGGGTGTCTTGGCACAGACGAGGAGGAACATCCCGCTTGCCTCGCAACGAAGATTTGATGTGTATCCTGACGTGAGTGCGGGAAGCGTGCAGCTTGAGGAGCCAAGTGCGTAAGGGGGTTTTGCGAGGGATTGTGTCGAGACATGGCAATAAGCTTTCCAACATGGAGAACTATAAGCCTACGTCGATCGAGACTCAGGCTGTCACTATGCCACAAAGGACATCACAGGTTTGCTGCATGTCAGGAGCAGTCAGGGACCATCGATTGGTGATTATATCCAACATTGTTGCATTAAAAATGTAGCAAAACTTTTAGCGTCGTCCAACATAAGACGGACTGGGTGACCTAGGCGACCTGAACTAAACCCCAAGATAGGCGCTGCCTATACATTCAAGCCTCCTCCCTCCCTACCAGTTCGCATTGCGACCATGACAAAAGTCCCTCTGTTGTCGAGACAAATTCGCCATGTTCCTCCACCTTCCAACATGCCCTCTTGCTATCTCCTCCTTCAGACATCAGACCTGCAGAAAGCGACCTTCATCTCATTGAAGGGCCTTCCTAGCAAAGTTGGGGAGAATGAAGCTGGCTTTGTGAATGGCAGAGTTGTAGTAACGGCATTTGGCCTCCTCTTCCTCGACAGTCCATTGGCGGAGAGGAACCCGGACATCACGACTGGCGTCCTTGCAGCAGACCATGAAGCCGATCTGGCCAGAGGGGTAGGTTGGGATGGTGGTATATGCGTACTCGACGACGGGGAAGATCTCCTTGCAGTCCTTCTTGAGCTGGGTAATGAGAGGCAAGTGAAGCCATTGGTTCTCGGCTGTCATATTAAAACGCAATGGTCAGCAAAATAACGGCTGTCCCTCTCAATAACTAGAACTGGAAGGGGAAATTGTGTAATAGCGCAAGATGACCTGAACAAAGTGATCAAGAAGTCAGCTGATAAAAATAGACCAGCATTACTTCTTTCTTTCTTTCTCTCTTTCTTCCTTTTCTTTTTTTCGCGCGCGCATCTCATGCCACTCGGGACTACCGGAAGCAGAGCCGGGAAAGCTGCAACTTAGCCTCGGGCAGTCCCTAGGATTGACGGTACGGTTCCAAAGACTCAAAATCTTTGTTTGGTGGTGGTGGTGGTGGTGGGGGGGTAGGAGGGGAGGAGGAATAGGTCTGTGGGTATGTGTTTCTTTCTCTTGCGTGTCTTTTCCAGTACCGGTTGAGAAAAAACTTAGTTTCATCAACCTCTGTCGCTCCTAGAGATGCCCACGCTTTCCCCAAAAAAAATGAGAACATACAACCTTGGGTAGTAATGACGCCTCCATCGCGCAAGGCATCATGGAGAAGTTGGAAGTAGGGCTTCTTGAACAGGCTCTCGGCAGGGCCCTCGGGATCGGAGGAATCGGTGATGATGACATCGAAGCAGTTCTTGTAGTCGTCGAGAAACTTGAAACCATCACCGACATGGACCTTGGACTTGGGATGATTGAAGCCCTCAGCCATGTTGGGTAGGTATTGCTTGGACAGACGGATAACAGCCTGTACGTTAAATCGGGACCATTAGTTTGATAGCGTTCAAATATGGGCGCGTGCGCCATGTCCTGGGTGTCCTGTTGTCCTACCTCGTCAATGTCGCAGAGGATAGCCTCCTCAACACAATCGTGTTTGACGACCTCACGGAGAACACCACCATCGCCGCCGCCGATAACGAGAACCTTCTTGGGGTTGGGGTGAGACTGCATGGCGAGGTGAGTGATCATCTCCTGGTAGGAGAACTCGTCGCGTTCAGTGCACTGGATGACATTATCCAAGACCAAAACGGTGCCGTAATCGGTCGACTTGAAGATGAGCACATCTTGAAACTTGCTCTTCTCGTGATGCAGAACCTTTTCAACTCTCAACGTCATAGCCTGACCTGACAACAACTATGAGATTCGGATCGAGGATCGGTGCCACACACTGCGGGGCGCATAGAATCTTACCGGGCCACATGTCCGAGATCTCTCGGAACCAGCCATCTGTGGAAAAAGTTAGCGAAGCATTCCGACTATTTCGCGGTAGAACCTCCCAAGATCATCACATGTAGCGCTATGACTCGGACGGAAATCTTGATCCCAGGAAAAAGGCGAACCAATCCAGTTACGTCGGATAAGACAGTTTCTTCCAGACAGGCAATAAAATGTGGGATTTTTGGTGACGTCGCATTGCAAGACATCGAGGGGTATTGACTGCCAGCGCGGGGTAAGAAGCAAGCAAAGACGAAGCACGAACCTTTGATAGTAGGATGAACAATCTCAGACATTTTGGAAAAAGAACAAAGACTTTGCTACGTCGACTATAGAAATCTGGGTATCACGGGGAGGGGGCGGTGTGAAGACAGGGGAAGAATCGACGAGCTTGGACGAGATGAACTTTTTCTCGCCAATGATGTCTGTGGTGGTGGTCAAAGTCGGAGCTGCACATGGTGGGGCGCAAATTTTTTGAGATTTTTGCGGACGCAGACGCAGACGCAGACGCAGACGCAGGTGACCTCTGCGCACTTGTGTCTTGCTCAAGCCGGTCCAAGACTCAGCACCAGCAAACAAATTCTGACCTCCTGCTTGTTTGACGCCACTATCATCAATCTTCAAGCGCCGCGGTGTCTATATCGTCGGCATTGTTTCTATCTCATCTGTGCTGCGCAACCACTTTTCCCTGGTTGGGACACCGAAATGTACCAGTCGAGAAAAGACGGGCTGGGATCAATGGATCTGAAATCCGAACTTGGAAGCTCCCCTACCCTTTTTTTTTTCTTTTTTTTTTTCTTTTTGTTTGTTTGTTTGTTTGCTTGCTTGCTTGCTTGCTTACTTGTTTGTTGTTTTGTTGTTTGGAGGGGGGTTGCGCCTTACTCGATGCCTGTTGAAAACTGGGATGCTAATTACATTACGTGGACAAGTTGACAAGGTATGCAAGCAATACTCCTTACTCCATACTGCAATACGAAATCTACTTGCAGGGGCTGCGACGATATGTGCCCTTGACTTTGACGACAATGATCTGCAAATGTTCCCTGTCCTATTTCTGGGTGCCCTGGCTCGTATGGCACGTCTCTCCGTTAGCGCGCGATACGAACAACTTGTCTGCATATGATACAATATCAGGACAGCATCCACCACATCCGCCACGAGCAAACCTCCGATTCCAGAGGATGGATGTATCGCTTGACGATGGTCCCAGCTTTTAGAAGTGGCAAGTTAGCGTGCTTGCACAAGCTCTCTTTCAACATCGGCGTCCCAGGAACAAGGGGGTATAATGCGCGAGAGTCACAGGCAGCGTAAGACAGGCCAGTCCTTACGGACGCTGCTGGAGTGGTTTCATGCCAGGGTATGTTTTACTCCCGCACATCGGTAAGATGAGTAATCATGTCAGTTGTCAATCGCGCATCGCGCATCACGCACATGCTTCAGCCTCCTGGGAACTCGTGTGGTCAGCTTTGCAGTAGCGTGCCTGCGCAGGTAGTCAGGCAAGTCAGGAACAAAAGGCGAGACAGTAGGGTCTCGGACGACGGAGGGATGGGGATTAAACAAGGGTACACCAGGACGGACCGAGAATCATCTCGAAGGGGTGGTGGTGGTGGTGGTGTGGTAATGGTGATGGAACGAGGACGAACTTTTGTTTGCTTCTTTTTTTTTTTTTTTTTTTTTTTGTTTAAAACCCCTGTGGGTCACGGTGGAGACGGTTTCATCACGTTAGCAAATAACTGGAATATCAAAGTGGGTCTTTGATGATCCGTCTCGGCCGTGGGAGGGTGGTGCATCACCAACAGCATGCTCGGCAATATCGCAATCGGGACATTTTGCATCAAGCGACACCTCTCGCTAGTCGGGCACGGGCATTGACCACAGGCGCCACTAGGAAGCAGGAAGATCAAGCGAGAAAACAAAAGAAAAAGCTTATCATTCCTATATTATCCGCAACAGCAGATGTGATGGGCCCACCTAAAAAAGAAGTTTAAATTCTTTCGGCAGGTACACCTATCCACGTAAGCATACATGCATGTACGTGGATACTCCTTGCATACTCTAGCCACTTGGCGTTAAATCATCAAGGACCAAGTAGACTTCCGAATCTGCCACGAGATAGTCTTGCGGCGCAGGTACCAATTCCGGGTCGCGGCAGGACCATCCAGGAGATGGTAAATACAGACATAAAATACCTGACAGCTTCTCCAGCCCCCATCTTGCCCCCCCCCCCCACCCCATGTCGACGTCAGAAAGTGAAGGCAAGACCAGAACGGAACCGCAGCGCCTCTTGACCAAGCCAGCAGCCCCTGCCGCCCTTTCCTGTCTCGGTCCAACCACTCACTGACCAGCATTAAAGCCCGCGACCCTTGCTAGCGCCATGTAACATTAGGGCGCAAAAAAAAAAAAAAAGGAAAGATGAGAGAGTATGCGTGCATACGCGCATACGTGGGTGAGTGGGTGAGTGAGTGGGTGAGTGAGTGAGTGAGTGAGTGAGTGAGTGAGTGAGTGAGTGAGTGAGTGCGGTGCCCCTGTACCGAGTACATAATATTCGTTTCAGAAGATTATAGCCGCAGCACGTCTTCCCGATATTATGCTAATAGCTCATAGCTCATAGCCCTTCTGGCCGTCCATGGCACACATGTCGTCGGACAGAGACAGGGCACGGTCCTCCTCCGCCAATTTCCCTTTTTCTCTCAGGCTTTGATTCCAGCCGCTCCCGTCCCCCGTCTCCCGTCTCCCGAAGCCATCGAAACCTCAAGTCCTATCAGCCAAAGCCAACTCCAACATCTCCCACATCTTCAACATGGGCCTCCGGATCGGGTACGGGTCGCTTGTCGGGATGGTAATCCCCTTGGTCATTGGTGTGGGCTGGTGGGCTGGTGGGCTGGTGGGCTGGTGGGTTGGCAGCTGGCGGCTGGCGGGCTGGCGGTCCTTCAACAACCACCTGTCAGTAAGCGGGCGGGCCGTCGTCTCCATATCTATCCAGGGTCGGGTCCAGTGCCGGGTCCAGTGCCAGGTCATCCATCACCAGCTGCCCGCGCTGCTCTGCTTGCTGCCTCTTCTTCGTTTCTTCTTACCGTCTTCCATCTATATAATGCCATAGAGGCCATCGCCTCGATATCGTTTCCGTCCAGCCGCTGTAAAGCCAAGCCCAATCGGCCATTCATTCTCCTGGAGGCCGGTCGAGCCGTCAAGCACCTTGTCTGCTTGCTGATGCAGCCAGCGTCGCCATTGCTGCCGAGCCCGCTCCTTGTGCTGCTTCCCGCTGGCGCGGTGCCAGGCCTCCCTACCTACCTGGGTAGCCGTCAGCCTCTCTCAAACCTCACGACAGCCTCGCCAAGAACAAAAACTTGGCCTGCAGCCGTCTCTCCGAGGCCGCTTCTTTGTCGTCCATCATCATCCACCACACCAATTCACACAACATAGAATAGCAATGTGCTTTGGCAGCAGGGAGCACGACAATGGCGGCATCGCCCGCTCGCGCGACATCGATCGGAGCATTCGTCAAGACGAGAAGCGCATGGCAAAAGAAGTCAAGCTTCTCCTTCTGGGTACGCTCTTCTCCACGAACTGCCTCCGCTTTCATTCTCTTGTCGCAGCCCCATTGTACTCTTAGACATGACTCAAACACCGTACGCGGGTGTAACAGAAGCATCGTTGAACTGGTAGACTTTCCATGTGCTCACGTTGCTGACCTTTTGTGTGACGCCCAGGAGCCGGCGAGTCGGGCAAGTCCACCATTTTGAAGCAGATGAAGCTCATCTATTCGCAGGGCTTCAACCAGGCTGAGCGTCTCGAATGGAAATCCGTCATTTTCAATAACATTATCCACTCCTTCCGAGCAATCTTTGAGGCCATGACTGAACTCGACTATAAATTTGACAACCCTGACAATGAGGTGCGTTCTGCTACTTGTGACGCATCATGGTTTTAACACCTGCCATGATGACCGTCACGCTTGGACCGCTCCGCATCTCGCTGACTTGTCCTAAAGAAATACATGGCACACATTCTCGTGGAACATGAAATTAGTCAGCAAGACAAACTTCCACAAGACTACTTAGAGCCCGTGAAGGCCCTGTGGCAAGACAGTGGAGTAAGGAGGGCAATTGCTAAAGGCAATGAATATGCGCTGCATGACAACTTGGCATAGTACGTTCCTCTCTTTCTCGGCTTAATGGCCGCTCGAAGGTGTTGGAACTTGTTGGAAACGCTGACTAGTTCCATCTCAGCTTCATTGATGACATAGATCGAATATGGGCCGATGGATATATACCAAGCGACCAAGATTTACTTCGCTCGCGGCTCCGATCTACCGGCATCACCGAAAGCGTTTTCGACCTCGGTCAGCTGACGTACCGCATGTTCGACGTAGGCGGTCAGCGGTCAGAACGCAAGAAATGGATTCACTGCTTTGAAAATGTGCACTGCTTGTTATTCTTAGTCGCTATCAGCGGTTACGACCAGTGC
This sequence comes from Balansia obtecta B249, assembly GCA_000709145.1. NCBI lineage: Eukaryota > Fungi > Ascomycota > Sordariomycetes > Hypocreales > Clavicipitaceae > Balansia > Balansia obtecta. Next base: position 8,654 of record JFZS01000285.1, on the reverse strand, counting down.
CTGGTAGAGGACAAAGATGGGGTACGTTTGAAGCTTTACCTGCTTCCTACCCTTTTAATTCTTACCAGCCCACCATGGAACAAGATGCAAAGATTCCACTACTAACGGTTTGTGCTAGAACCAAATGAATGAGGCTCTAATGCTATGGGAGTCAATTGCCAATTCCCATTGGTTCACCAAGTCAGCCATGATTCTTTTCCTCAACAAGATAGATCTATTCAAGGAGAAGCTACCGAAAAGTCCAATTACCAAGTACGGATTCACCGATTACCATGGACCCGAGGGCGACTACAAAGCTGCTAGCAAGTATTTCCTCGATAAGTTTCGCGCTTTGAGTCGAAACCCCGAGAAGGAGATTTACGGACACTTCACAAATGCGACCGACACCAATTTGCTCAAGATTACCATGGGCTCCGTTCAGGACATGATCATTCAGCGTAACCTGAAGCAATTGATATTGTGACAATGAAAGCAGCCTCGGTCACAGTATAACGGCCACAAAAAAAAAGAAAAAACTCTCGTTTTTGTCCTTGATTCCGTACCAGATGATTCAGGCTCACCAGCTACTACAACAAGCCTCCATAGGTGCCGTTTACACTCAAAGCAGCGGTTGTCATCGGCAATGCATATTTGAGATGGGATCGCAATATCGTGCTGGCGTGTTGCGTCATAGGCTCAACTGACCGAAGAGAAAAAAGAAAGACAGAAATGTCTGCGCGTCAAAGAGACGGGCGGAGACGCCTTTGGATTGAATCCCATAATGTCCTGTCACTGAGAAACGTGTATAACTACACGGGTTACGATGACGATCATTTGACGTTTTTTTTTTTTTTTTTTTTTTTTTTTTTGGTTTTCTTTCGCCATACCACAGTCCCGGGCTTAAAGGACAACAACTCGCAAATCACAACGGCAAAGACCTCGACTGAAGCCTCAGCCTGCCTTGTTCTTTGGCTATGCTTGAACCATCTACGGGGCGCTCACAAAAGCCGAGCGTGGTTGCGACGGTTTGATACGTTCCCACCAATTTTCTTAGCTCGTAGCGTGTTACTTTTGCTACGCTCATCGTTACAAGCCTCTTCGAAACTTAAGTGGTCGGCGACAAGGCGACCAGGATACGCTGATGATGCTCATGGATCTGAATGACAGCATTCAGAGCTGCACTCTGTTTATGAGATTGGCACTAAGACGTATTCCAATGACCTCAAGACCCGGGGGCCAAAGTAAATCATTCTACCCTACCAGTGTTGGCACGACCCCAGCATCTCGATACCCAAAGGTTCACTAGCTTATGGCTCGTAGCCTGCTTATTTCACTACTTGCGATATCTCATTATCTGCCGCGACGGTTAAAGTGTGTATGTGTGTTTATGTTCTCTTTTATTTCTTTTATTTTTTATTATTTTTTTTTTATCTGGGGTTGGGTGTGAGGCGCAGTGTCGATCAATGTATGAGCCATGATGTGACAATAGCGTAAAATGGTAGAAACACGCGACAAGATATCTAACAAGCATAAAAATTGAATGCGAGAAAAGGTATCATGCACGTGCGATGCTTGAATGTCGAGGTGCCGGAAACATCAGCCACTAAGTACCCCCCGTTACGGGGCACGGTGGCGTCCCCCAGTTTCGACGGCGCCAAGGGAAGGAACGGGGTTGATGCAAAGGAGGAGGCAGTATCGACCCGCTCGCGCTCTCTCTCGCATTCAACTTTATGTTTTCGCTCGTAGGGGATCATGGATCTCTTCTACCGATCCAAGGCTCTAGCGGCTCTTTCTTGCTCATGGTTGATCCTGCCCAGTCACGTTGGCTCCCATTGGGGATTGTCGCAATGGGAAACACGTACAGACGTATTGTCGACGTATTTTTATCGTCATGGCGGCTTGTTTTATCGTCTCCATCCCCCTCCCCCCCCCCCCCCCCCCTCATGCGTCCCCGATTCCCTTCTTTCTTCTCGGCGTAAGATTGAGATTCTAGTCGCACAAATAAACTAGAAACAACTTGTTGTGAGATTCACGCTTTACGCTTAACGGCTGCTGCCGTCACACTATCTATCCACCAAAACCCAGATTCCGGTCCGTCCGCCCAAGGCCCAAGGCCAAAAGCTGTGGAGGCGGGCCTGTTTGAAATTGCAGTGCTGGGGATATTCTCCAGATGTGGTTGAAAGTGGGCTAATTTGGCTTCTTGGCTAGATGTACGTACCTGCTGCCCGTGAATCCGCATTGACGTCAACGGCCACGGCTAGCTTACAACAAGACAGAGCTGGAAAAACGGTCAACGGTTCGAGACATACGGGAGAGATTCGGTCTCACACCCACCACCTACTGTATGCAGCCCATGCCTTCGAGTCGAAGCCCGGCTGATGCTGACGGGAGAAGCAGACCAAGTTCTGTTCAAATTAGCCATCATGGTCACTGTTGCACAGCTTTGGCTATCGGCTCTTGGCTTGGCAGCCGCAGCCCTCGCGACGGGCGATGGAGCAGCCGCCAACGATAGCATTGCAGACGACACCTACTTTTATGGCGATTCCCCAGCAGTATACCCTTCTCGTACGTCTTGAATACACGCGTCTTGCTCGCCCGGCGCGGCTCTTGGTGGAGAAACAGCTGCTGATGAAGGTGCAACAGCTGAGATGACAGGCAGTACAGAATGGGCCGCGGCCTATCAGAAGGCGAAAGCGTTGGTTGCTCAGATGAGTTTGGAGGAGAAGGTGAATTTGACCGGTGGTGTCGACTTGGGAACAGGTTGCTCCGGAAACATACACCCGAATAAACGACTCGACTTCCCGGGCATGTGTGTGAGTGATGCCGGGAACGGTCTTCGAAACACAGACTTTGTAAATGCATATCCCTCGGGGATCCATGTTGGCGCAAGGTGCGTTTTTGTTTTCCCCGTAGCCTTAGACACCCAAAAATGTACCATGAATTGCCCACTTCACATCAGTCTAACACCATTACTCACAGTTGGAATAAAGATTTGGCATATCGACGCGGCGCTGCCATGGGCGGCGAGTTCAGGAGGAAAGGAGTCAATGTTCTTCTAGGTCCGGTGGTGGGACCGGCCTGGCGGGTTGTCAGAGGCGGTAGAAACTGGGAAGGCTTCTCGTCCGATCCGTACTTGTCTGGCTCTCTAGTGGCACAGACGATACGCGGCGTCCAGAGCGAAGGCGTCCAAACCAGTCTCAAGGTATGATGTTGACTTGTCTTATCTGGCAGTTATTTTTGCTTCCCGCTCCCATGTAGCTGACCAGTTTCCAAAAGCATTACATTGGCAACGAGCAAGAAACGAACCGCATGCCAGACCAAGACATTGAGGCTGTGTCGTCCAATATTGACGATCAGACGATGCACGAAGTTTATCTATGGTACGTTAACATAATTTACTCTGAAGGGTACGCTGGTTGCCTCGTTGGTTCTGACATGGTGACCACTAGGCCTTTTCAGGACGGTGTACGCGCTGGTACCGCAAATATCATGTGTTCATACCAACGCATCAATAACTCGTACGGCTGTGCCAACAGCAAGACTCTCAATGGCCTTTTGAAGACGGAGTTGGGATTTCAGGTGAGTGTCTTGATAGAATCGACTGTCTCTGGTGATGTTGACGCATGATGGGTTTAGGGGTTTGTCATGTCTGATTGGAATGCCCAGCACGCTGGTGTCGCCACAGCTCTGGCCGGAATGGATATGGCGATGCCAAGTGGGGACGAATTTTGGGGTATGCATCTCATAGAGGCCGTGAAGAACGGATCTGTGCCGGAATCTCGCGTTACAGATATGGCGACGAGGTAGGCTCATAAGCTCCATGGGTTGATCAAGACGGATGGACTGTTTTTACTCACTCTACGACGCAGAATCTTGACAGCCTGGTATCAGTTCGGACAGGATACCAAGTTTCCAAAGCCTGGCGTAGGCATGCCATTTGATATCAGGGAGCCTCATGAGCCTGTGGAGGGCCGTGATCCGAATGATAGGCCGACACTTCTGGAAGGAGCTGTCGAAGGACATGTTTTGGTCAAAAACACAAAGGAAACACTTCCCCTGCGGTCTCCCCGCGCCATCTCTCTGTTTGGATACTCGGCAAGATCAGCGGACTCCATGTCCCCAGGACCGGGCTACCTGTTGATCAACCTATGGCGTTTTGCCATGACATCACTTGGTCTGGATCAAGCGATTGCTGGTTTTCTCAACTTGCCAAATGCTAGACGGGAGACGGTTGCAATTAATGGTACTCTGGTGAGTGGTGGGGGTTCCGGCGGAACCACTCCGGCCGTGTTTGTTGCACCTTATGATGCGCTTTCGGTGGTAGCGGCGCAGGACGACACGGCTCTATATCACGATTTCGGTATTCCAGAACCAGCTGTCATGGCCAGCAGTGATGCTTGCATTGTGTTTGGTAATGCTTGGGCTGCCGAAGGGTACGATCGGCCCGCACTTTCTGACAGCTTCACGGACAAGCTGATTACCACGGTTGCAGGACAGTGCAATAAGACGATTGTGGTGCTTCATAATGCTGGTCCTCGTCTGGTGGACGGGTTTGTTGACCACCCTAACGTGACAGCGATCATGTTTGCCCACTTACCGGGCCGTGATAGCGGAACAAGCTTGGTCAAGTTGCTCTATGGCGAGGCGTCCCCGTCTGGAAAGCTCAGCTACACGGTTGCCAAGAAGGAGTCAGACTATGGTCACGTTCTGAAACCGGACGAGCCAGCCGGCAGGTTCGCCAAGTTCCCGCAGTCGGACTTTGAGGAAGGGGTCTATCTCGACTACAAGTACTTTGACAAGCATGACGTGCAGCCAAGGTACGAGTTTGGCTTCGGCCTGAGTTACACGACGTTTAGCCTGGCCAAGCTGTCGATACAGCGCGTGGCGGGGGGCAACTCGGGCGAGTGGCCGCTGGGCGCAATAGTTCCTGGAGGACACGCAGATTTATTCGACGGCATCGCCCTGGTGACGGTGGAGGTGCGCAATACAGGCGACGTGGCAGGGGCAGAGGTGCCACAGTTGTATGTTGGCATTCCCGGTGGTGGTCCAGCGAAACAACTACGCGGCTTTGATAAGCCTTTCCTGCAGCCGGGGGAGGCTCGAACGGTTGAGTTCTCTCTCACGCGACGTGATTTGAGTACTTGGGACTCGAGGGCGCAGATGTGGCGGATGCGAAGGGGGCGATATACTATTCACGTCGGGACAAGTAGTCGAAACTTGCCACTCAGTGGTACATTAACCTTGGAGGAGCACAACGGGCAGTGCAGGAAGAGGAAGGGCGGAATGGCCGTGCTCGGAACAAGGCCGAGGAGTTTGCTCCCAAGCACCTATACGCATACGCAATGATGCCATCTGTCTTGGTCTTTTTAGTTTATCCTTTTTATTTTATTTTTATTTTTATTTTTTTTTCCAATAGTAATAATAAAGGACACAGACGAGAAGGGGTGCTGACAGATGTTAACGTAATCACGCAGTGAACGCAAGGATGACGTTGCGCGGATAATGTTGGATTCGTGGAGCATGCTGCCGGCACAGCACATGGTAGGATTATGGTTGAGCCCAATTTCGGATCCAGGGCACGGATGGGGCCTGCACGTGCGGAATATTGTGATTTTTGTTTCATGGGGGGGGGGGGGGCGTCTCTGATGCATCTCTTTCGGTGTCGGTGAGGTGTCAGTTGCGGACCGGCAAGCATCATGGTCCGCGGGCGGGCAGCACGTTACAAAATTCCGGGGTAACGCATGGCCTCGCGTACTCGATAGTCGATGCCTACGGTTGGCAAGGTACTGACTGAGGTGTCGCGTCGGATGTGACCTGGGGGCCTTTGGGCGTTTTGTACATTCGAGTGACGAACTGGGGCCACATGTCTAGAGGGATGAAACATGCAGAGATATACATGTACACGTATATACAGAATCATGGACATGCCGGTATATTTTTCCTTTATTGCGGTTCGACGCAAAACTGGGGGGGGGCGCCTTGCTTGACGGATTATGCTCACGAGGGGGTTTCATGTGGCGAGGTTTTTTTGGGTATATCACGCACGCAGTTGGGGGGAGGAGTCGGTCAAGAGCCAAGATGAAGATGGGCCCTTGCTACCCTACCCTACCCTGTATCATCCGACGGCGACGACGACGACGACGACTGCATTACGGAATCTTGGGCCGGACCGTGGCGCTGGCGGATTCTGCCGGCTTGTCAGGACGGCTGAGTGTTTTCTTTATAAGCACGACGAAACGAACGAACCCTGGCTGACACGGCGCGATTAGCCCAGGCATCCATCCATCCATCCCTTTCCCTCAGGTGCCGTCGGCCGTTTGGTTTTTCCCACTTTATTTTTAGGTGTGGTTGGGATGGAACCATTGATCATATCGAAGATTCGGTCGCATGGCCCCCCCTCCCTCCCGGGGAGGAAGAAGGGAGGGGGGTGTGTAGCGCGTCTTGGTCTGGCCTGGCCTGAGTAAAGCAGCGCGACGAGACGACTGAGGTTGTACAGAATGATGAGTTTCGATGGTGGTGGTGTCTGGTCTGGGCGCACACCCCCCCCCTTGGTGTCCTGCACACTCACGCTCTCACACACGTTCAAGGACGGCATGTGTGTAATCATTCACATCTCGCCCGATCCTGCTGGCTGTTCCTTTCGATACACGAAATGGCGGTGCGGATGTGCGTACGTGCCATGCATACACGGATTCCAGAACCCCTAGGAGATGAAGGGAGGGTATGCTGAAGAAAAAAATAAAATAATAATAATAATAAAATAAAAAAAAAATTAAAAAAAATAGAAAAAAAATAGAAAAAAAATAGAAAAAAAAATAGAAAAAAGAGCCAATGCTAGCCCCCCCCCCCCCCTTGCCCGGCATGACTGACTGAGTCCTGAGGTTTTCCCCCCTATCTCATTGTGCTGACAGAACCTTTCCCACGAGCGAGCGAGCCCAAGTGTGGATGGGACCGTATGATGGATGGATGTATGTATGTACTTGCGCGTGAAAAACAACCTTGGGGCCGATTTGTGTCGAGGAGCCTTTGCGCGCGTGTGCCTGTCTGTCGTATTAACCGTCTTGCTACATGGTCGAGAGCAAGAAAAAAAAATGGCATAGACTGCGTCAGATGAGAAGAACCGACGCGCTTACCTAGATCAGATCCATGTTGGTTTGCATCTTGGCTCCCCGCCGCCGCCGCCGCCGCCGCAACTGGTGAGAATGTCCAACCGGGAGCCCGGTATTGAGCATCGCCCGAGATCTCAAACCCTTGACGACAGCGCACTGTATGAGACAATAGCTCACGTGAGGCCCATGCTTTCCCCCAGAGAATTAAGGCCTCACTCGTTTCAAACTATTCCCCTCCCCCCCCCCTCCGTGCCGTTCCTTACAAGTAGTTGCACAGTCTACAATGCCGCCGCGCCGTCAGGAATTACCTACCTGCCTAGCCGCAGACACATGTGTGTCTAGTCGCCCGGCTTACCAACGAGCGCGCAAGGGTGGTGTTCCTTGTCAGCAGCCAGCCAGAAATTCGGCTCTCGTCATCGCAAAACCTCTGGGCGCCATCGTCGCACCATCCAAAGGAAGAAGACATCCGAGAGTGACAGCCGGAGTGGTACAAGAATGAAATCTTGTGCGCCCCGTATTGAAGGCTATTTGCTGTCCATGGCGGGCTTTCCAACCGCGTAATCGCGCTTCGCATTTTATGAACCTGCAATGTGATGTGTCCCGATGCGGTCGGTGTTCCTTGCCAAATCAAATCGTTCTGCTAATGAGCTTCCCGTGGTAACGCCACTCGGGCCATCTCCATCAAAGCGCAGATCTCAAACAAGAACAAGAGGGAAAGCCGCTGCTTACTGGTCCGTGTGCACATGCCATAATAATACATGACATGATGCCGCTCGAGGCACCAACATAGCTGAGAGAAGGGGGAGGATGGGGGGGGGGGGAGGTTCGGTCTTTGGAGAAAGGGTTCGGCGACCAGAGTAAGAGAGAGTGAGAGAGATCCGGGCACTTCCAACCTGGAAGCCAAGAAGCGGCCAGTGTGTAGTCCATGACTTGTCGGCCTTGGGGGTGGTTCCACGTGCTTATGATGAGCGGATCAGTCTGAACCCATCAGCATCAGCATCAGCTTTGAAGCTGGCGGATTCCGAAATTCTCGACCTCTCTTTGCGGCAGATGCCGATATGTAAAAGCTATCGAATCGAAAGGAGGACTGCTAAAAGGCTTGGCGAGGTCGCGAGCAACCATGTATGTGGGCGGAACGAGAGGCCAAACTAGGCTGAATACTGAATCAGAGATGGTTTTAATTTATCACAGGAGCAGGGTGACGGTAGAAGTGGCAGCAAAAAGACAAAGGCAAGGCAAGGCAAGGCAAGGCAAGGCAAGGGTTGATGTTGGGTACCTGGCACGTACCGAGAAAGAGTGTGGGTCCCCGAAGTACCTTGTACCTTGGCACCTTGGTTGGGACTGCCAAGAAGGCCAAGGAGGCCAAGGAGGCCAAGGAGGGGATGGTGGATGGTGGAATGATGCATTGCTTGATCTGACAATCTGACAACAAAGACCGCCCTGCCGGTATCGTCTCCACCCGCGGGATTGGTTGCGATAAGTGACCGACAAGCCGTTTTGGCCCTCCAACGACGCTGATATTAAAAAAAAAATATATATATATATATATAATTATATATATATAAT
>JFZS01000284.1:0-33212 GCA_000709145.1 Balansia obtecta B249 | reverse complement strand
GATGAAGAATGAATGAGGAAGGGCTGGTGGAGCGGCGCAGCCCCCGGACTCGGGAAGGGTGTCTCAGCTTGAAGTGTTGTTTAATTTTATTGTGAAATGTTTTGGAAATAGAACTGTTTTGTTCGACTTGATTGGTAGGGGGCTGCTCGGGAATTTAAGACAACAATCAATATCAGCTGGTTCTTTTTTTTTTTATTTTTTTTTTTTTAAAGGGCAGGTGCCGGCAACCCATGAGGCTAGCTGGCTTTTTGCAAAACTCAACGTATTCTTTTCTCGCCCCCTTTTCCGCCTTTGAACCAATTAAAGAAAAAAAAACAAAAAACAAAATGCACCGAACATCACCAAAAACCCCCGTTCAAGGTCCGCTCCAGCCGGCCGGCCCCTCCTCTCCGCACCGAGCGGAAACGGTGGGAAAAAAAAAAATTAAAATAAAAAGCAGGCGCAGAGGCGCCGACGGAAGCCGCGTGTGGCCGTGCCGCTTATATCCGTTTCTTTCCAACGCCGAGCTGGTCGCTCTTGAAATGGAAGGAAAAAAACAGGGGGGGACAATGGGAGCCCCTGCTGTTTTTTTTTTTTTGGGTTTTAAATACGTCTTTTTTTATCCCCATAGGGCCAAGCTGAGTGGGGTCCTAAAAGCAAATAGTTTTTCCTCCGCGCTCGGCGTCATGCGCATGAATCTGCGGAGCTTGGTCCTTGCGGCATCTCACCTCATCTCAGACGAAACCCGCGTGCATACATACATACATACATGTGCATACGCATACACATACACGTACATGATCGTAGCTCAATGTGAGCAAAGGCCCGGCGCGCCAGGGTTCCCTGTCGTTCCGCCGCCTACGCCCGCTCTGGCCCGTCACGGGCTCGGCGCATTCCATCGATCGAAGCCTTTTCTCGACGTCGTATCAAGAACTCAGACTTGGCCATCAACATGGGAAACCAAAAAGTCCTGTAGACGCTCTCGATTTCAAATCAATCCCCCCCCCCCTCACCCCCTTTTTTTAATTTCCCCTTGTCTTTCCCAGCTATAATCTTTTTTTTTTCTCCTTCTCTCCGTCCTTGCTTGGATGCTCGTATTCTTTGGCCCTTTTGTTGCTTGATCGGAAGAGAAAAAAAAAAAAAAAATGTCTACAGCCTCATCTCGTCTTACCCCCTCCCAACGTCCAGCGGCCGCAGCTCGAGTTCGCCGCCGGTCAGAGCAAACTCGCTTTCTGCCCGACACAAAATGGCATTTGCCAGTCTCAGCACGAGGGACGTCAACGTCCTCGAGAAGATCAAAGATCCAGAGTCCAACCCCGCTGCGGGCGTCATCATCGACGAGTCATTGCCCCGAGATCCCCACGTCATAGATGCCAGCGTCTATGACCAGGTCGTGTCACGGGAGCGGAGCATCATCCAAAACATTCAGCTCGTCGAGACGCAGTTCAGCGCGTCGCAATCGCACGATGCGGGCGAAATCGCCGTCCAGGGATACACAAAATGTCTCGCCGACCTGGACGCTCTGATTTCCGAGTTCCCAAACTACGCTAGCGCTCGCAACAACCGCGCCCAGGCCATGAGGCGCCTCTACGGAGATGCCATGCTACTACTTAACATCACCGCCGCCGCCGACGTGCCTCCTCCTCGCCCGCTGATTGAGCAGCCAGACGCGGCCGGGAAAAAGGCCGCGGCCGTCACTGCCTTGGATGACCTGGAAAAGTCCATTGCCTTGCTCTCACCGGCCACGCTAGCGACGCCGATCTCCCCCCAGGCAATGCGGACGCTCGCCCTGGCTCACACCCAGCGCGCCGCAATCTATCTCCAGACGGCCAAATTGTTGGCAGAGCGCCCGCTCGAGCTCGACGTCGACGGAAGTCGCCGCGAGGCCCAGTGGACGCGCGTGGACTTTGAGCACGCCGCTTCGCATCATCTGGCTTACGGGGGCCGTTACGGCAACCCAATTGCAAAGGGGCTCGCCGTGAGCGTGAACCCCACGGCCAAGCTGTGTGGCCAGATCGTTCGAGAGGCCATGAGGAAGGAGTATGGACCATCTTTTGACACCTAAGATGGCCGCAACAAGGAAAGAAAAAGGGACATTTGTCATTTTGGCCCGTGGTCAGGTCAGGCTGCAATGATAATGAGCTTGCATGTCGGTGTTGGGTGTCAACATGTGTATTTGGGGGAGGATGAACAGTTATATAAAAACTGTTTGATAAACAGGCGTCATGTTTTCTTTCATACAGGATAACGATCATAAGAGAATCAAGCTATCTTCTTAGACAAACCAAGGCGCCTACATTTCCAAAAGAGTGAAGCGTGAGAAAAAGAAAATTAATCCTATAACCACGAGTCCATGGAGCAATGAACATACATACCTCAGACCATTGTCCATCGTCTGCTGCGTCGAGTACCCCTTGGCCGTCTCCTCGCGATTGATGCGCAGAGCAGCAGCCGACACGCCGATGAACACGGCAAAGATGGGGTCAGCCACCCTGGAGATGATGTACGCCGGCGCAGGCATGGCAGGGCAAAGTATTAGGTTTCTATCGTAGAGCTCAAGAGAGTGAAAAAAAAAAAAAAAAAGGCGCAAATGCGAATCAAGTCTTGAACGGGAGAAAAGTAGGAGAACCGGGTTTTCCGCTGTTATTATTTCGCCGTTTTTCCCCGCTTCGCCCAATCAGAGCGCACCGCAGTTGTTCCCAATAGGTCCGTCGGATGCTCCATCTCACGTGACTGCGCACAAGCAGCTCGCTTGCCCCCCCCCCCTGGAAAACCCACAAACCGCCCAAAATTTGCACACGAATTTCACGGAGCACGACGTCGGAAACCTCCTCCCACCTCCCATAACTAAACACATACCCCGACCACGCGGCAGGACGAACAGGAAAAGAAAAAAAAAAATGAAGTTCCTCAAGGTCGGCCGAGTCGCCATCATCACTCGTGGCCGATATGCCGGCAAGAAGGTACGAAAGTTTTCACAACCCCCTTCACACCTGCTCGAGGAGGAAACAAGGTCAAATCGCTGTTCTTCCAAATGTACCACTCCTGCGGAACGAGGTCGAGCCCGCGACGCAACGGGAGCGCACTCTTCAAATAGCGCTACCAATCATTGCAGTTGCGTCCATGCCCAATTGCAAATAAACATTCGTCGACAGACCTGCGCCGCGGGAATACAGCGAAGCCCTCATATCCTCCTCCTGCTGGGCCGTACCTTTTTTGCCTCCCCACTCGGTGCTAACGCAGATCACCAGGTCGTCATCGTCCAGCCCGTCGACAACGGCAACAAGCCTCACCCCTTCGGCCACGCCGTCGTCGCCGGCATCGAGCGCTACCCGTCCAAGATCACACGCCGCATGTCCAAGAGCCGCCAAGACAAGCGGTCCAAGATCAAGCCGTTCATCAAGGTCATCAACTACAACCACCTGATGCCCACGCGATACACCCTCGAGCTGGAGGGCCTCAAGGGCGCCATCTCCGGCGAGACCTTCAAGGAGGTCTCCCAGCGGGAAGACGCCAAGAAGAACGTCAAGAAGGTCCTGGAGGAACGCTACACCAGCGGCAAGAACCGCTGGTTCTTCACCCCTCTGCGTACGTCTTTACAACACCCCCAAGGGACACACATTCACACTCGAGCAACGACTCATATCGCAGTCCCCTTGCCTCATCTGCGCGGGAACGAGTGAACTCGCAAAACTAACTTAATTTTTTTTTCTCGCCAGGTTTCTAAGCATTGCACGGTTAGGTAGGGAGTTGGTGGAACGGGACGTGAGGGCCACGACGGGACAAACAAAAGACGTCGCGTCTTCGAGATCCAGTGGAGTCGAGTCTTGTCGTGTTCGACTTGGAGCCTCGGGAACTACGGTTGTTTTTTTGCCATTGGGTTTATTATGAAAGGTTCTTTCTTTGAAAACGTTTACCAAAAAGAATCAAAAGATGACAAATTGACCAAACAACCTTCGGTATTGCAGATTCATCCTTGTGATTTGTGGAAAGAAGGTGCTGGGATGGAGTATGATGCCAGTACGAGGACAGAATGGGTGTGGTCAGTGGCGTTTGATGCGGTGCTGTCATGGACAGGGGACTCAATCAACAGACTCATGCAACACATAAGGCTAGTGCTGGGGGCTATAGCCCTGCGAGAGATCTACTTGCCACCAATCCTAGCACATGGTTCACTTCCACATTGCCGTAACAAAGTAACAAGAGTTTCAACGCCGTCTAAAGTACATCAAATTAGACACCTTTTTATGATGCAAGTTTCCATGTCTTTTACCACCGACTAGACGCGCCTGCGCCGGGCGCTCCAAGTTGCTCCATAAGTTATACACATTAAGACGCCTTTCAGTCGCCCAAAATTTCCGCCGTCGCTCCAAGTTTACCGGGCATAACGTTCGAATCCAGCTTAATCTTGGCAAAAACCGTGCCAGTGTATGCCCAGCCCCCAATGCCATTCCATAGGTTTCTGAAGAGAAAAATAAAGGTGGAAAAAAGAAAAAGAAGGAAGAAACAAAGGAAGAAATTTTGGAAGAAATTGCAAAAAAAAAAAAAAAAAAAAAAAAAAAAAAAAAGGAATACAAAAGCTGACGACTATCGTCACATTGCACGGAATTGCGTGCCGCATGCTACAGACCGAGGAGATCACCATCAACTCCACTTCTGAGTCCGAGACTTTTGTTAGACATGTTCGATGCGCTTTAGTGAGCGCCAGACTTTCCAAGACGACTGGTTACTTCGCTAGTGAGCCTGCTAGGATCATAGGCGTATGAAGGAGCCATGGCGGTGAATATTGAGAAAAAAATCAAGACGCACAGGACAATTATGGCCAGCTTGCGCAAAATTGGCTTGCGAGCACCAAAATCGGCCCATTGTCGGCTAGCCTCGCCCATGTAGCCCTTGATCTGGTCATAGCCGAGCTTGTAGTAGACCATGCCACCGAGCGCAATCGAGTAACCAAAGAACTGAAGAGCGCTGACGGGAGTCCCCCAGATGATCATGGAGGCAATGACAAGCATGATATCCTTGAGGACACCACAGAGCGTCAAGACAACGGCAGAGGTCTTGCCAATCAAGAAAACGACGGAGACGTTGAGCATGAAAGCGCAAAGACCGTTGAGAAAGAAGGTGAAGAGACCAACGTTATACACCTCAGCCATGGTGACCCTGGGGACCTCCCATAAGAGGGCAACGACGCCATTCATGACGGCGCAAATGGGAGCAAAGTAGTAAAGCGAGACGAGAGGATCCATCTTGAAGTCGGCAGAGCTCAAGAGACGCTGAACCATGGTAAGGCGGAGAGCCTCGAAGATGACGCCACCAATCTGGAACAAGACTCCGATCAAAACGAAGTTGATCTCGCCAATGGAAGCAATAATGACACCGACGACAATGGCAGAAACGTTGAGGAATTGTTTCAGGTTGGGCTGGGAGACACCCAATGTCCATCCAGAGATAAGCACAGCGACAGGGGTCGTGGCTTTGAGCATTTGAATAAAGGCAACAGAGAGATAGAGGTACGTCAAGTTGCCGCAAATCAAACTCAAGCTGAAGAAGATGCCAATGGGCACAACAGCGCGCAGATAAACACGGCCAGTCATCTTGACAGTTTTCCGGCCATCAAGAAGAGTGGTAAATCGAGCCATGAGCTGGGTGACGATGGTCGCAAAGCTCAAGTGGTACGTAGTGAGGATGACAGGGTAGCCTGCAAGTATAGCCGGTCAGTACAATCGGACACTGCCTGTTACCGCGCCAAGAGTCTAAAGAAAGATTGCCACGTACGGAAGTTCAAGGTGTCAAGAACCCATTTGTTGAACAGGATGACGGACGAACTGAATCCAATCCAGACACTGTAGTTGAGAGGTCCATTAGCACGAAGCGCCGGCTGGCGACCGATGGTTGCTGGAAGCATGATTCATCCTTACATGACGTAGAATACCGGGTGCACGACAGACTTGGCAGGTTGAGGGGCTTCGACCTGCGGGTTGACGGTAGGCAGGACGGGTTCCGGGCGGGACACCTCATCCGAGACGCGGGACTTCTCGTCGGACATGATGGCGATGGCGACGGTGACAATGTGGTGGTGAAGCAGGAATTGGTGGTTACTGATGCGAGAAAAGTGCTGTCGAGAGCTTGGGGGAGGAGGAGAAGGCGTGGTAGTGGCGTTTCCCAGAAGCGCAGCCCAAAGATTTCTGGGGGCGAGGGGACGCGCAAAACGAGCGGACGGACTGCCGTGTGTCCTAGAAAAAGAGGCACCGGACCGTACAAGTAAAGTATTGAGGTATTGAGTATTGGCTCACAGCAAGGGAGGGAAGGGAGCGTGGATGCGAGCGGCTAGGTGATTGCGACAGGCGATGCCTCCGCGAAACTCGAAGAAGAGAAGGGAAAAAAAAAAAGAAAAAGAAAAAGAAAAAACAATTTAACGGAATTTAATAAACTGAATAATGGTAATTAGAATTCAAGGAAGCCTGCACGGCAGCAAACGCGACAGCAGGGCAAGGGAGAAGAGGGAAACAAACTTGAGGGCCAACATGATTCCCACCAAAGCTAATTGGGAGAGGAGCCGGGGGGTGGGAAGGGAAACAGGGAATTGAAGTGGTGACGAAAGGGGTGGAAAAAAAGAAAAAAGAAAAAATAAAGCAGTCGACCAGCGACCGACCACTGGGAGAATTTCCGTCATTTTTTCCCCCACCCCCCTAGCAACTTTTAGTGCCAACTATTCTTTCCGTAGAGGGTGGGTGGCAAGAGAGGGGAGGGGGTGGGCTTAGCTTGCGCACTTGCCAGTTTCATCAATCCCAGAAAAAGAAAGAATGAAGATGGGGCAACAAAGCAGAAACACTCTACAGCCAGCGAGAGAAAGCTGTCGCCATGCCTCGTGCAGAATGCAGAAACACCATGTACCTCCTGCCTAATATCGACCACGGTTGCACGGACAATCAGCTTCCCAGCCAAAGTAGGGCAAAAATGATGATCTACAGATTATTCTGCCATGGATGGTGAATATGACGGACGGGCTTGCGGGCCACCGGGAAGAGGGGTGTGCAATTTCTGGCAGGTTTTTTTTTTCCTTTATTTTTTTATTTTTTATTTTTATTTTTTTTTCTCCTAATATAGCCCGGTCGATTAATGATACCTGGTCCATTCTTTCAGACGAACCAGGACTCCCGCTGTAGCAGCTTCCGGGGGCAGTCGCATACCCAACCCAGCTGCTAGGCACTTGCCTATTTCACCTCTGGATGCTAACGAAATGCCCCAATGACGACCCAGATGCAAGATGCAAGAAGGACTATTGGCCGCTACACGCTATCTTCATTCCAATGCTCGACGCTGTCAGTGGTCGGTCAGGTTGTGCTCTGTACACCCACCCACACTGCACCTAGAGGCCGGGTATCTTTGACCTGCAGGGCATCCAGACATTTCTCCGTAGTAATACGCCGCAGCAGAAAAAGTAGCAAATATTGCGTGCCCAGGCTGGCTTTGGCTTGGATCTAGCCCCGTCCTATCAGACACATGCATCCGTCCCACGTTGAATACAGCCCTGGCGCTGTTGATACAGGATGAATGCCCTATGCCTGGTCGAAGCAGTCAAACAAAATATGTACTCCATACGACTATAGGCAAAAAAAAAAAAAGAAAGAAAGAAAGAAAAAAAAAGAAAGAAAAAAGAAAGAAAAAGCAGAGCAGCTATTGCCCTCCGAAATGTTCGGCATTGCATGCTGCCTTCGCAACGACAAACGGCGCGCCATGGTGGTTGGTGGCCGACTAATAGATAAGCTGGCATGCAACTTGGTGCATTCTTGGTCGCGCCCCCGGATTGTCTGCTTCTGTCGCGTGCGACGCATATCTCGGTTGATTGACGCCAGGTCCTCGGAAGGTGTCGCAAGTGCAGTATTACAGAGTAATAATGCAACACAGCAATTGCGGTTGCGCCCCCCCGCCCCCCTCACCCCGTATTATTGCATTTGTCATTTTTTTTTTTTTTGGACTCGGGTGTTCCAACAAAGGGGCCTTCGTCGCACCTGGCTGATGTCTGGAGTATATAACGTGTTACACGGGGACAGACGGTTGGACCATCATTTTAATATTAATAAATTGTCACCGGTGTGTGGCGTGTGGGTGTTCGCTTCAACCATCACGTGATCCACACTGGGTAAATCTTCCCAGTTCGCGCTCAAGGGCGGCGTATGTGCACACTCTAACAATTTATTAAAGTTTTTTTTTTTTTTTTTTTTTTTTTTTTTCTTTTTTGCCTTTTCTCTTTTCCTACCTCATAGTAAAGAGTTGTCTTTGGCGTTTGCATGGTTTGCATGGTGTGTACCGAAATGCAGCCGGCCGTCTATAGTGCAAAGGCTAAACTTTTTCATCTGCAGGCAGGGCAAGGGAGCATTCCTGCTAGTTTTGCCCATTTTTAAGCCTAAGCCAAAACCCCAGGCCATTTTACTATTTTCGACTTGGCGTTTTGCTTGGTCGACGCGTACGGCCCTGTCATGGAGCGGCACCGTCTGGTCTTGTTACTTCCCGTCCGAGACACACCAGCTCGGTCCCGCCCCTGAGGAAGAGATAGCCGCTCTGGCTGCGGCCCACCGTGCAGCGTCAGTGCGCTCTGCTCCGCACCCCGTAGCGCATCGTAATTAATGACGCGGCAGAAGGCGATCTGCAGTCCTTGGTTCGTGGGAGGGAATGCACCATTTCCTGTTGAACAATGGGCGTTGGTCCCTCTCTAAATTTTACGGAGGAAGAGCCCGCTGTGATGGCAACGCACAAGCCAGAGGGCATCCATCGTCCACTCTCGCCGCCAATGACTTTTCGTCCTGTGGGCGCCCATTCCGCCACGCAGCGGACATGATTGTGATGACTTTTGGTCCAGGCGGGGGAACAAGTCCATCTTTGATCTGCCATTAATTGTTTCAGGATTCTGAAGCGGTGAAATTGGGGACAACTGTCTAGTCTCCTTGTAGGCAAAACACAGGAGATCTTCCCTTGAACATCTTGGAACACTATTAAAGCGATACGGCGCGGTGCTTACTCGATGGAATCAATCACGAGTAGCTTCTCTGAGAGTTTATTCGTTCAAAGTACCTCTGTAACTGTGCGGTGGGGCTACACCTCGTTTTCCATTGTTTGCTGGTCAAGCATGAGCGGATGGAATTGGTCGGAACGAACGCGTACCGCTGAGGTTGCACGAGGAGTCATCGTGTGCAAGAAGAAGGGGAGGAGAGGAGCCATGGTTTTTATGACTTGATGCTCTTGGACGAAAAGGAAAACGCCGTGGGTTATCACCCATTGAGTTAACCCCAAGCCGAAAGTTCTCCTCCTCCTCCTCCTCCTCCTCCTCCTCCTCCACACCACAGAGTGGGCAGTCTTCTGCCTGGTCCGCGCAACAAATTAAAATATTATCCTAGCAGCCAACCATCTCAATGTACATACACACTCATTGCAACCGGCGGCATCATTTCAATTGGTGCCTACGGAGTGGTGAGGACTTCATATGCAACGAGCGACACTTGCCAAGATTTGCCACAGCCAAGATCGCCAATGTGCAGTGTGCGATGCAACCATGGTCGTCCAGGGTTAGTGGGATTTATCGCTTGCCGGCACTGTTCATCCTGTTTCTTCCTATTCGGAACGTGAGCGACCCAACGGGATGCCTGTCCGATGATGACGACGGTGCCGGGAAGCCTTAGCGCAGGAAATTACGAGAAAACAGTCCATCAATCAATCGATACCCCCTGGCAACGCAAGCAGAGCAGCCAATCTTTGCTCTTCCCCTCACCGCGACGTGGTGTGGCACTTGTGGGAGCAATGGAACGCAGCTCCAGGTTTCCTGTGCAACATCGTCCTTGGTTTGCATGCATCTTGGACCGCGACCACGACCTCGCCGATTGCCACAACGTTTCGAAGGCGTCTTTTTGAACCGAACAGCGACGAGACGGGGACAGGTAAAGGTAATCGAGAATCCCGGGCAGGCATTGGCATCGGAGAACGAACTATTATCTTGTCCAAGGTCGGTAGCCGAAATTTTTTTTTTTTTTTTTTTTTGTTATCGGGAGGAAAAGTCTCGTTTTGCGAAACCAGCTGGTTAGGAAGGGAATCGAAGATCTGGACATGGGGCTTGTCCCGTAGATTGAGTCTGCCGGCCTCTGGGGGCAATGCTAACCTACTACCCGAACCCATGATTGGGCGATACTGCGGCTGTGGACAATTAGGCCGCAATCTTAAATGTGGCAAGGCTAATGTAGGTATGTACGGAGAATGGCAGGCAGCCAAAGGAGCGGCTGATTCAAGGTGCCCACCTAAAGTGCCAGATTGGCCAATGAGATTGCCGGTCCGTTCTTTTCAGAGTGTGGAATGTTGCGCCGGAAGTAGCGATTGCGCTTCAGGGGGGCCGAGGAATTAAAATACAAAAATTAGAGAATAGCCTCCTCGGGAGTGATTTCGACATGGACAGCATCTCGCACCAAGCTAGTCTATGCCAACTTTGGTGATGGATACCAGAAGAGAGGTGTATGCTCGATTGGTATTCCCACCCAGAAGCGCAAACTAAGGTTACCTGCCGAGTAAGTAGGTGCCCGGTACCTATCCCACCCCTGCCTTGGCGGATAGGTACCTACTAGGGAAGGTGCTTGGATGTAACGTGCTGCGCTCCGCTACAAGGTAGACTACGGCCAGAAACCTGGCTGGTTAAGGCGGCCCGATACAGCGACTATCAAAGCCGCGCCGACTAAAGCACCCTTGCCTGGCACTTGAAGGAAAATTAAGCGGCTTGTGCATATTGACATTTCGTCCAATGTTTTTTCCATGTCCCTCCACGTCCCTTCACACGTCCCTTCCACATCCCTCCTTGTCCTCGCGTGGGGCAGCGAGGGGCAGCGAGGGCTCGGATTAAATGGATTAAATTAACCACCCTTGCCTGCCATGGCTCACCCTGGACACTTGAACCCCTTTCCCCTGGACCCAGAATAATTTCAACTCCTCCATCGACTCTCACTGTCTCTGTTCAGACCAACCAACCAACCAAACGTGTCAAGGGATCCGCAGCACTATCTCAAGGGAGTGTTTGAGTAGTCTGTCTGTACCGACTACACCTTGGAGAAACTTATCTACAGCAAGTCCTCAAGTGTTGCAAACATCCTCTTCAAATTACCTACCACGCGCCTGCTCTCTGAGCTGCAAACTCTTTCTTCCGCACACTAACCCCGTTGTATGATTTGCATCTCAGTGTGAAACTGTCGACGACGACCTTCTCGTGAACACAGAAAATTTGGTTTTTTTTTTTCTTTCTCTTCTTTTCCTTCGTCGCTACGTACCTGTCTTCAACCCCCCCCCCCAACCCCCCCTCCCCCCTCTCCCCACGACACTCCCCACCATGGGTGCCGATATGTGAGTTGCTCGTCTGCAAAGAATCTGAGTCTCCTAGTACAGTGGGCGATACTAGGAGACAGACAATATACCGTTTGGAACTTGTAGCTTACGAACCTGCCTTCCTTTAGTAATGTTGACGTCCTCGTCATTGGCATGGGACCTACTGGTCTGGGCGCTGGCAAGCGACTCAATCAGATTGTGAGCCCCTCATCACCATGCCGTCCCTGTCCCAATACGCCGTAACAATCCATCGCTGATACATTCTCCATTATAGAATGGCCCTTCGTGGTTGATTGTCGACTCTTCAGATAAGGCTGGTGGTCTTGCCGGTACCGACACCACTGAAGAGGGCTTCGTAAGTGCTCTTCTGCCCCTAGAAGATGTTTTTTTTTTTAGACCTCGCTGCTACAGTTTTTCTGGGAAAATTCTTGGCAGAATGGCTAACAGGAAGTCATCAACAGCTGTACGATGTTGGCGGCCACGTCATCTTCTCTCACTACCAATACTTTGATGACTGCCTGGATGAGGCGCTCCCGAAGGAGGAAGACTGGTACACTCACCAGCGCATCTCCTATGTTCGTTACAAGGGCCTCTGGGTTCCCTACCCATTCCAGAATAATATTTCCATGCTGCCCAAAGAGGACCAGGTGAAGGCTATTGAGGGCATCATTCACGCTGCCATGGAGTGCCGCATAGCCAACACAAAGCCCAAGGACTTTGACCAATGGATCCTGCGAATGCTGGGCGATGGTATTGCCGACATGTTCATGCGTCCCTACAACTACAAGGTTTGGGCAGTTCCCACCACCAGGATGCAGTGCGAGTGGCTTGGTGAGCGTGTTGCCGCCCCCGACGTCAAGATGCTCACCAGGAACGTCATTCTCAACAAGGTTGCCGGCAACTGGGGACCCAATGCTACCTTCCGATTCCCTGCCCGTGATGGTACTGGTGGCATCTGGACTGCCGTCGCCGACACTCTGCCTAAGGAGAAGAAGCGCTTCGGCAAGCAGGGTGAGGTCACAAAGGTTGACGCAGAGAAGAAAATTGTCCACTTTGCCGACGGTACCACCATTGGTTATGGCAAGCTTGTCAACACCATGGCTGTCGACCAGCTCGCTGAGAAGATGGGCAACCAGGAGCTTCAGAACTTGGCCAAGGGCCTCTTTTACAGCACCACTCACGTCATTGGTGTTGGCATCCGCGGCGAGCGCCCCGAGCGCATCGGTGACAAGTGCTGGGTAAGTTGGTTGGACTTGTTGTTTGCACTTGATGAGCAACAAAGGACGCAGGCTAATTTATTTCATCACCAGCTGTATTTCCCCGAGGATAACTGCCCCTTCTACCGTGCCACCATATTTTCCAACTATTCCCCTCACAATCAGCCTCCGGCTGATGTCAAGCTGCCTACCTTGTACAAGGCTGACGGCACCAAGACTTCCTCTGAAGCTAAGGAGGGTCCTTACTGGTCCATCATGCTGGAAGTTTCTGAGTCTTCAATGAAGCCTGTCGATGTCAAGAACTTGCTCAAGGACAGCATCCAGGGACTCGTCAACACCCAGATGCTGAAGCCTGAGGACGAGATCGTGTCCACTTACCACCGTGCCTTCGACCACGGCTACCCTACCCCCACACTGGAGCGCGAGGGTGTCCTCAAGCAGCTGTTGCCCAAGCTGCAGGATATGGGAATATACTCGCGCGGTCGATTCGGCAGCTGGCGATACGAGGTTGGGAACCAGGACCACTCGTTCATGCTTGGCGTGGAGGCTGTTGACAACATTGTCAACGGCGGTGTTGAATTGACCCTCAACTACCCCGACTTTGTCAACAATCGCAAGAACACTGAACGACGTCTTGCGCAGTCCTTCAACTTTGCCAGCTCTTCTCATACCAACGGGACCAACGGCACTGACCTGCCCATCCGCGAGCGCGCTTCTGCCAATGGCGGCCACAGCCGCAAGTCCTCTAAGCAGGTCAAATAGATGACTGTTTTCAGGGGGAAGGCACCTTACTTCGACAAGGTGTAGATAGATTCTCACTCTAATGTAGATTGGGCGATGGAAAAGATTGTCTCAATTATGGGTTTCCTACGTTTCAGAAATGCGCCTTGAAGTATAGGGACGGGAAATTATGACGTGGGAAACTCGAAGAATCTAATCGATTTTTCCTACCGGTTGATGCGACGTCGGGGTAATATAGAGAGCGCAGGGACACAATTTAGAGCAAAGACGACAGGGCGGCATAGCTCGCAATGAGGGTGTCTCATTAGATATCGGGTGACGGACGGTTTGGGATAGAGCTTGATAGGCTTTCCCTCCGGTATTGGGATTTCGGTAGCTATGGAGCTGAAGGTCTCCGACTGACAGATGCACTGGCTGCCTATCTATCAGTTATATACAGCATGATACGATGTTATCTCGCGGGGTGACGTAAGTGACGGGTGATGAGATGTGGTCATGTCTTGCGTTCGCTTTAGATGCCATGTTCTACTAGCTATTGATTAATTTTGACTCGCTATGAGGTGCTGATTACACGGTCGGAATTGCTTTCCAGGTCGTTGGAATGGTGATTGGCCAAGGCATGCCCCAGTACCACTGGCAGCAGCAAAATTTGAGCGGAATCCTACATTAATAATACTATTGCGGCCAGTTGTGATATTATTACCAGATTTGTCGTGATGGGGCCAACTGCGGGGATCTGTCTGGACAAGAACTTGGAAGCTAAGCGAATTGGTGGTTTAGGGTAGCGTGGTAAGTGGGATTGTTGAACTAGGATCCTATTATTAATAAGCTTGGCTCTGTCCAATCGGCGACGTTGCGCCGTGGGTAAGGTGAGTTTAGCTAGTAGCCTGGCTCTGAACCACTCATGTCAAAGCATGTAAAAGTGTACTTGTCGCATAGCAGAAGCGAGGATTTCAGTGTCGATTGGCTCAACTTCATTGTCATGATTTGAAAATCACGCAAGTGCGCTTCGTATACCTGCCATCACTGGATGGAAGATCCTGGCCTTGTCGCTACGCTACTGTATCGTTGGAGAATTCCCAGAGGAAAAGAATGGTGATTGTGAGCAATACAAAGTAGGCTAGCTTGTGCTGCACAAAGCATTCTTAAGAAGGAGTGGAAAGACCTGGACTGACAAGAGCGAATTCACAGCCATCCCGTTGAGTCAACGACACGACCGCTTCTCCTCCCGAGCTTACGAGCATTGTTCACTTGCAGTTGGTGGCGAAGTAGGTCGAGAAATGGGTTTGTGATCTGTGTTTGTATTGGAGCTTTGCGTAGGCTACCCAAAATATCTAGGTACAACTTGTCTAATCCCGGGAAGCCAACAGTCAGACTCTTCGATCGAGTTTGTCTTCAACAAAATTCAGAGAAATTCAAATAACCGGTGCGCATATTGAGTGTGATATGCTGGAGAGAAGGAGATACTGGTGCAAGAGTTGATGACTCGGGGCTCTGGACATGGCCCACTGAGTCTGGACTCTAAGTGTCGGGCAATTCTGCGGCTCCCGGGGACTGCATAATACGAAGCCATCATGGTGCTCCCTGTCGACTGTTTCATAGGTCATCATCACTCGCCCATCTGGGATGTCGAAATGCTTGTGAATCAAATGAAGAGAAAGAAAAAAAAAAGCCCGCCACTCCCTAAGCAGCAATGATTCCAAAAGGACAGCATGTGCTGTGGCATGGCTGGCTGCAGCCTCATTCATATTATCAATGTGTGGTAGCTGGTTGTAGCTGGTTGAGGCGAGGGGTGCTCCCTGCAGGCGCGCGTTGTTGAGAGACATTGCAGCAGAAATGAAATGGTGATTTTTGTTGATATAAGAAAGAGATTTGTAGAAGATCAGAGTTAAGTCAGAAATCGAGTCAAAGAAGCTTGAGTGATTGCACTTTGATGTAAGCCTGTGTTCGAGGAGGTGCGAATCATGCATCTTAAATACTCGAGACGTCACCCGCAATATCCCTTCGAGCTGTAGAATTATCGCCATGATTTCTTGGATGCCTAGTCTACCTTGGTGGAGTGCACACCACTGTTCCGTGATTTGATCATTTGACGATCATTTGGACAAATGCTGCAACCATGGCCGCATCCATGGCCGCAGCAAACAGGCAGCAACGGGCCGAAGTGAGGTCCTTGACGAAGAGAAGATGCCGTGGATTACGCAGACACGCAGCAGTGTAGCAGCAGCAGCAAGCCAAGATGGAAGGCAATGTCTCAAATCAATGTCCATGCGTTGGTCTATACGCACTCGAGTTGCTTCACGACAGCTAAACACAATCTGCCAATATCACTACCTGTTAGTCTACCTCGGGGACGTAAAGCAAAACGCAACAGTAAACTGGCTTCATTGAACGAGAGTGGATACCGGTAATTTTATAATGGTTTCTTTATTAACAACTACAGATTATCAACGTCTCCAAGGGCAATCCTCGTCAAGAATGTTATTGCGAACTTGTATAGAGTTAAGTTGCTTGTGTGACGCATGGTTGCGCGCAGGGCGACCCAGGCACGTGAACAACCACACCGAGCACTGCCACTTTCGTGCCGAGCTTTGCAGATTTATCCGGGGATAAGCCAGCCAATGGGCGGGCGTTACGAAGGTGAGCTAGCATAGCAGGTGAGAGCTAGTCCCTTTCAAGGTGTAAAAAGGTGGGCTCCCACGGGTCTGGTCATTTTCGCGGGCCCCAACGGGTTGATCCAACAGACAGACCCCGACTCCCAGACTTGCCGAGCTGACACGACTGCTGGTGCTAGCGAGGACCATGTGGTATTCTCCTGGCGTCTCTGTGCACCGTTGTGTTGCCACATGTAGCTGGCTCTGCTCTAGATCATCATGGAGCTTGCCTGCCGTCCTCAGTTGTCATAAGGAGCTTCTTTGATCTGCCCAATCTGGTGTCTATTTCCATCTTCTACAAAAAGCAAGACATTGGTTGCACTAGTTAAGCGGCTTCAGCCTCTCGGTACGGCGCCTCAGTCCCTCTGACAGACATAAGGAATCGGATACGTAAGAAACTTGGGAAGAGCCTTTAGAGAGACACTGCCAAAGTAAACCTCACCATCGACAAAAGAGAAAGTATCTAACAAAGTCCCGAGAATGACTGCATCCTGGGACCAACGCCACATCTTTCTTCAGTGTGTCGCGAATGTCTGCTGTCATCCCATCAAACATGGTATCCCAAAAGGCCCGTTCTGCAGCCTCAAACTCATCAGGTATCCAGAACTCCCCGCCCGTATATTCGCCGGCAATTGTGTGAATGCGACCAAAACAACCCCAAATGGCAACGGAGAGGATAACTCCCAGTCGATCAAGCCGGTAACGTGGCAGTCCTCGTCGACCAGAATGTTCACCTCGTTGATGTCGTCATGGGCAATCCAAAGCCGGAGCTTTTTCAGCTGCTCAAGTTTGTCAAGAAAACCTCTGATGTGTTCTCGATACGGGTTAATTTCCTCCATCGGGGGTGACTGCATACTCGCCAGCCGTGGGCCCCAGACCCATTCCATACACAAACTGAGGCAAAAAGGATATAATACGTAATTGTTCAGTCCGTCGAGAGATCTGAACAATAGCCACCCGTCACATAACGCCTGCACAACACATGACGATGGAAGAAAGCCTTGGACCACAACTCAGAAAGTAGTAGTTTGCGTAATTCTGTAGGATAGGAGACAATGCAAGAGAAAAATGAATGCGGTTCATCTTGAGAGAGATCTGCTTGTTGCAGTCTATGCTCTTGCGTGTCAATTACGAATGTAGTTATAGAGAGAGAAAGCATTCGTGAAAATCTCGAGGTAGCCAGCCAGCCAGCCAGCTGCCTGCAAGTGGGGCCCAGAAGCGGGGTAGCCGCGCAGAAACGTCCTGATCCCCACTCGGTGAGAACATCGTCGAGAAAACAAGGCAGCAAAGCGGAACGCGTCCTTGATGACGCCGAAGCACCTATCGAGAAGAAGGCGGTCAATCGGCTTGGGCAAGCGCCTTCAGACGGCTGGCAATTGCTATTCACACAATCGCCCTGCTTCGCGATCAAGACTATATGACTCATTCTCCCTGGCTGGCCACACCGTTTTTTCGGCTTCCCCCCAACGCGGGATAACGCAAAGACCGCAGAGAGCACCAGACTCGGCCAACATAGCCACGCGGGTGCCAACGCCAACGCCTCATCTAGACAGCTTGACCGCTGGGTGTGCTACTTGTGAAGATTCTTCGGCCGACTTTTGTTGGGATAGTTGTTGCGTCGGCATGATGCTGATCAATTGGTTCAGCAGTCAGCAGTCAGCAGTCTCACCAGAAAAAAAAAAATAAAAATGACGGCGATGATATGGTAAAGCCCCTATTCATCACGTAGCACAGACTTTGCCGCTAATAAAACTCTTTCGTCAGTGGCATCTTACAACCCCCCTTCGGCTAACGGACGCCTCGCTCTTGATATTGTGACCGTGCTGCTCTGTTCTCTGTGTCGCCTCATAAAAACCTACTTCCCCTTGGTGAAGGGAATGCAGCCATTCGGAGCCGTGACATCTCTTCCTGTCTGCCCCGAGGCATACGCAGCTTCTCGATTCCCAAATCACAGCCGCTTGCGCTGAACTCGGCGTTTACGCTATTGCCGTCCACGTAGAAGTCATCAACGTGCTGGTAGGCCATGAAGGAACAAAACCAACACATCTCACCGTCCACAATAGGCGAGGTCTGTGATGGGGGAGTACTGGTTGAGTGCTTATGCTCGGCAGCGGGAACAAATCCAGAGATTTGATTTGCATCCAACTCGTTTCATCTTCCATCACAGATGTTTTTCCAATATTTCTCTATACCACCCCAGACAGTCGTTCCGATTCGCGCCTGTCAGCAAGACAGGCTGGAAGCTACGGCTATCTATCACCTTCTTATCCCGGAAGAGTTGATGCAAAGGCCGGCCTTGATACGTTTACTCTCAACTTTCCTAAAAGGGGCTTGTGCTCAATAGCAGGCGCTACGAACAACTTCAGGGTGCTATACGTCCGACTTTCAAGCCGCCAATGGCATGCATTTTAGTCCGTACTCATTGCTCACTATGCCGGCACATCACTTGCTTATCCTACTATCGGCAGTTCAAATACCATTAGACTCTTTAGCCTTTGGGATCATTATTAGAAGAAGTGACATGAGATATGTTGCTTTACTATCTCGGGACCTCACGCACCAGCCAATCATGCAGTGTTGGAAAGATGTCAGTGGTTGCGAAGAACTACATGTGCTGCAATCGGCGCCTTTGCCTTCCAAACTCGTCGCGTAGCCCACCTGATCACAACGACCCAGGCTAGACTTGAACAATCTCCTTGGTTGTCGCGTACACGATCCATTCCTTGACACCCACGCCCGCAGTGGAGGTGCCATTCGTCGACGCAAAGAGGGTCGCGCGAAGACCCTTGGTGTCGACAGGCTTGAAGCTCGTTGTCGGCGGCGTATCTGTGACGATGGTGGAATAGGCATTCAGATTTTCAACCGCAGCCCAGCTTCCGTCCGCTTTCTGGTACTCGACATACCACGACACCGGCGGCGCCACGCCCTCCACGTCCCCTGCGTCGCCATCGGCGAAGAAGCTCATGGCCACCCCGTTCAGCCTCTGCACAACCTTCCAACTATACGTCAACGTGCTCTTCAGCGGGTTGTGCTGGCCAATGTACGTACACCAATAGTCGGGCGGCAGCGGGCGGGGGGGAATCTTTTGGTCGTGGATGGCTTCGATCCAGTACGTAACGGCGCAGACGGGGTCGGACGACGCATGGGCAATCTGCTGTCGCTCGTAGGTCGGTACCGCGGGCGGCTGTGGCCGACGAGTCCTGCGCACGGGGAGAATCCGGGGAGGCGATGTGGTGTCATCGAAGAACATGCGGTCGATGGCGACGCTGCGACGGAAATGGCCGCCGCCTTCCGCGTCCGCAGTGTGGTAGACGATGTACCACTTGTCGCGGAGCAGCACGACGCCGGGGTGCGAGGTGGTCGAGGAGACGATGCCGAGAATGACGCCTCGATACGTCCACGGGCCGAGGGGGAGGCTTGCGGTGCCGTAGGCAATACAGGCATGGTACAAGGTCGGGGTGCACTCGGGCCCGACGTCGTTGCTGGCGTAGAGCATGTAGTACGTCTTGCCGCGCTTCATCAGCCAGGGTGCCTCGAAATATCCCGTCAGCGTCTTGACCGCGACCACTTGGCCGACAAAGGTGGACATGTCCTTGGGGTCGAGCTCAACGCCGCGAAGCTCGCCGAACGTGCCCCAGTACATGTACACCTTGCCGTCGTCCACAAGGACAGTCGGATCGATGTTCTGTATGTTATTTCCGGGGGCAGGGTAGCTCTGGGAGACGATGGGCCCGCGAGGATGGTGATCGACATACGGGCCGGTGATCTTGCTGGCCCTCGCAACCCCGATGCCGAACGGGTCATCGCTTTGATGCTCGGCCTGTGCCACGGGAGCGTACAAGTAAAAGTAGCCGTCCGGGCCAACGACGATCTGCGACGCGTAGGCCGAGCCCTTGGCCGCCCAGCGGAAGACGCCAGGCGGCGACGCAAAGTCGGGATACAAGGTCCATTTGCCGCCCTCCGGCTCAGGATCCTCGGAAGCGAGCAGGAGCCAATCGTTCATGACTAATTGCATCTGGTCCGTCTGCGCAGAGTCGTGGCCGGTGATGATGTAGAGTGCGCCATTTACCACGATGGGGGCAGGATCGGCCGTGTAGTAGCTTCCGTCGGCGATGATGGGATTCCCGTGAGACGTGATGGAGAGTTGGCAGCTCGCGGCCTGCCACAGCAGCGCCAGGGCTGCGCAATTGCTTGACTTCATTTGGACGAAGCACGGTGACTGGGTGCCTGATTGTGATCGGGGGGGGGCCTATGGGTGAAGTCGGATTGGCATGGGTTTTAGGGCTTGGCGAGTCATTTGCCGTTTAGCCGGAAGGGAAGACAAAATCTACTTTACATAGATATAGATGGTGGTACTTTTGCCTGGCTCCTTGTAGGTAGGCTCTGGACTAGAGCAACCCCTGAACTATATCATGCAAACCTCATGTTTTTTTTTTTCTTCAAACACTGCCGGTTACAGTCAGTCTATTTGCCTGCAAGAATCACGGGGCAATTTCTCGTGTCGTGATTAATCATTCAGGGATTTGCAATGTAACTCGATCTGTCCTTGATACTGGACGTGATTCAAAAATGTTTCCCCCACCCGTCTTGTGCTGCTCCGCTTGCGATGCGGCATCTGACGTTGCGTTGCACGCAGATCGACTCTCCCGTGGTCTGTGGTGGCGCTGTCGGGACCTTAGCCGGTGGGGCTTCCGTTTCGGTCCGGGGGCGTTACGAGACGGGACTGGGTGGAGATCCCCGAGGCGGCTTGTTGCTTCTTCGGGCGATGGCAGTCCCTCCGAGCCGCCTTTGCTACTTCGCAGGTACCTCTGACCAGCTACAAGCAACTAGCTCAAAGCGCGCTTGGTGGGGTCCTTTATAGCGGTTTTTTGCAATAACTGTCAAGACAATGACAGTCTCTCCGAGGATCTCCCGGAATTGGATTTAACTCTTTAGCTTGAGAATAGCTGCTGTTCGAATGCAGATAGCTAAAGCACTAGATAGGTACCTACACACTATCGCGCTAACCCTCCTCGTGACCCCATCAGCCGGTCATCACTTGTATACCCGTTCCCAAGTCTTGTTTAGAGCTCCATCGCTACGACTGTACTGTGATACAAGAGCTTTTTCTCTTGATAGCTGGCTGTCACCAGAACCAGGTTGGCGCGCGATAAGGTGCCTGGCGTGCTAGGGGAAATGAGACCCCAGACACAAGAGTGTCAAGACAGGGGCTGGGAGCACATATAGAGACTTGCAGGCGTCATTAGTTAACTTGATCATCAAAATTGGCATTGAATCGCCCAGATAATTGATTTAAAGCTGATACTGCTATATTATGCCCTTGGTTATGGTGGTCCTCTCTTTAACCAAGCACCTTCTGGCCCGCTGCATAATTGAAGTTATTGTGCACAAATTGCACCGCAACAAGATTCAAAGCTGCAGACTATTTATTCAATTTGAAAAGCTGAATTTCCTTGAAGTAGCATTGCTTGCAGGCGGGCTGCTTGTTGTTGAATGTCTGGCCTTTTGACCGCTGCGTTGCAAGGCCCTGTCGCTACACGAGACACGACGAGAAGCATGCTGCAGGCACGAAGTGATAATTGGGCGTGGGCTTCGGGGCAGAACTAGCGAATTCGTGACACAGCTGCTGAATCAAACGTCCAAGTCCCGCCACTCAATAACCTACTCCGTCCAAACTTGCACCGCGGCTTGGGAGTGCTCTTCATCTCTCTCCCAACGACATAAAAGCATGGGCTCATCTCATCTGTGCCCTCGTCAGCCGAAGAAGCACAAACGTGACGATCAACTTGGTCTGTCTCTATAATTCTGGGGACGGTCCCCCCCGCGATACCTCCGGCTCGTAGTGCTATCCGCCAAGTAGATCGCCGCAACCAGCTGAGCGTTGCAGGTCGCTCACGAACACCCGGTGCGGACAGCTAGATGTTGAATCTCGTGTGGTTCGCCAGACGCCGTGGTCCTCACCTTTTCCCACCTAGGAGGGATATGTTTGGGTTCGTTCACAAGCTGCTTACACCCAGGAGTGACAAAACCCGCTGGCCTTGTGCAGCACAGTAAGTTCTGGCTAATCCAGATTTGAGCGCAGGAAATGGAATATCAGTCGTCTGTTGAAGGAACTAAACCAGGGCTTGTCTAAAAGTGCTACAACTACAACTTCAAGACGATCGAGCGTTCCAGCGGCATCTCATTGGTTACAATATATTTCTGATGGCTGCGTGTACCTTGCTGACACCGGACTGCTAGAAGCTTGACAGCATGGAAGAGAGCTTGGTAATAATGACCTAGCCTAAGATATCGCTCTTGCAATCTTGGTTCCCCAACGACGGCTTTAAGAGGCTTAAAGGTGCTGATACGTATGGCTCCAAGGCCAGCGATGCTACTTCAGATGCTATACTATTTTTTTATTAACGGAGCTGCGCTGTTCTAGATAGAAGAGGTATGCTGGAGATGATAACTAACTGATGGGATTATTATTGATTGTAATCCTGGTCTCTACTATACCGCCTGACTAGAATAGTTTTGTATTTGGGCACAAAAATCCTCCCACCAGAGCTTTCAAACTTCCCACTGGACTACAGCACACACTGACATTCCTTAACAGTAACTAACCTACTAGGGCTTTTGCAGCTGCATACACTGCATTGCCGTGTGGTTGTAGAGTAGTAAGCTAGTAATTAATACTGCTTAATGTTACTGTTATTTACTGTAAAGAAAGAAGTCTTAGAAAAGAAGAGAGGAAAGTGGTCAAATGCTATAGTAGAAGAGGTAGCCTAAAACAGTCAAGTCTATTACGAAACGTGAAAGTTCCCGTGGGAAATTTATGTGCCCGAATATTCAAGTGCGTAGGCAGCAAAGCGGTTAAATTATCCCGTCCTTGCAGAGCCAAGCCAAGCCCTGATTCTGCCGAGTTTCACACTCGAGGCCAAGGGTTTGACTGTAGTTTTTTCAGTTGCGACTCGGATACATCACAAGATAATTGTCCCTGAACCTAGATCACTGGCCAATAAGCGATTCAGTGGCCAAGGGCGGCGGCAGAAAAACACACAAAGTTGTCGACTTGGAATAAGTAGAGACGTCAACCATCTCACGGACAAAAGCTCGCAAGGGGGCAAGATTAGTAGTTGGGTCGGCGGTGGTTGCGGGTACGAATTTTTGTTTTTGCGGCGAGTGTTTCGAAGATCCAATAATTTGGCGGTTTACGTCCTTTTTGTGGGATTGTGTCCAGTCCACGGGCTTAATTAGTGGGGCAAGCGAGGGCAATCAGGTACGGCTAGCAGCCCTGAGACTTGTTCCATCCGTCGCTTTCCGATTGGTCGGCGTGTTGTATCACGGGCACCAGAATTTCCTGATGAGGGAACCTGGTTACAAACTGGGAGTGGGCTGACACCACTTTTCTTTATATAGACAACCCACAGTTTTATTGTTGTAGAATAGATGGCGTTCCAAGGATGACTTGAAGAGGGCATTGGCATTTAGGGCGTGCTGATGACGATGTTTCGTAGTTGCCACATACTCTTGTAGGAGGGCTTAGGCGCCCCGTCGATGGGAATGTCGAACTCACTGCGGCAACCAGAACCAAGAACGGAAGGTTGTACCTTTGCATACCAATTTCTAAGTGGAGCTACCTCCTTGGCAGTCAAAGGGGGGCGGGGGAGAGGTTTCAAAGTTGCAATTTTTTTCTGTCTACATTTTGTGTACAATGAAGATGAAAACGTGCAAGTTAATAATAAAATAGTCTAGATTTTGCTGAAAAAAAAGAAAAAAAAAAAAAGTTGCACTGTGGGTAGCAGCTCTCGGCTGTTCCAAGGCTACAACTGTAGTTGGCGGTTTATCTCTCATTTCATCTACAGACTACTCAGGTATCCTTACTAAGATTAGTGGCGCAGATCTTGACCTGTCATGTGTGTATATATACGTGTGTACACACACACACACACATTCAGGGGTTAGACGCACCCTTTGGCAGCAGTGCGACAGGTCACGAGACCCACCCATCTTCGAGCTGCCAATTGAACAGGTGTGGTCCGGATATAAAGTGTCGCCTTGGCGCTGGCAAAACCCAATCATCATAATGACGACGTTCTGAGATGGTTTCCGCATAGCGCAGTGGGAGATGATGAACGAGTCTAGAACACGCAGCTGATTGCCAGGGCCACCATCAGATGTTTCCTCTTGGCTGAGGTATTGCACGGAGAAACTTTCCTGGGTTTGCCCGATGGATGTGCCAAGAGAAGAAGTGGCCGGGAGTGTGAGAAGGTTGATGGCGGCAGTTGGCCCAGCCCCAAAGCAAAAACAGACGGAGGAGGGAATCGCAACCTGGCATTTTCAAGTCTTATTTTCATCTTGTAAAGGGAGGGGGCGGCGATTAAGCAGGGGATTGCGAAACCACCGGACCCCCGGCTACCGGCCCCTGCCACGAGCGTGTATGCGGAGTTGCTGCCATTGAAAGACGAAGAATGTTTAGATGGTTGATCATGCCTATCGGAAGGCTAACTGGCAGGTTGGCGCAATCAAAGCCAGCTGGCCAACATGTTTTGCATCATGGCATGGCCTTGTCGTTGCAGGCAGCAGCCAACGGTGAGATTGGAGGGTGGGCCGAAGGGGTGACAAATTACGCAAAGAGGTCCACCTAGAGGCTATTGGTTGCGACGGTCCAGCTGTGTCCAGCTGTGTATTCTGTCACCGCCTGCCTGCGTCTGCCTACATACGTCCCTACATAACGTCTACGTCTACGTCTACGTCTCGTCTGCTCCGTCTGCGCCTGCGCCTGCGCCTGCGCCTCTCGGATGAGCAGCCGCCACACCGCCGCAGTCGGCACGTTATTCCCAAACCATACGACAGCTTCTTCTTCTTCTTCTTCTTCTTCTTCTTCTTCTTCTTCTTCGTCTTCTTCTCAGTTGCAGTCGCTGCCGACCCTCATCCACCTCCGCCTGTCCATGCCCGACATTGCCGGGAAAACGGACCGTCAATTCCTGCTACGTCTTTCAACCTCACTTCCCTCCCCTACGCTCACGGCCCACCGAGGATGGGCGCCGAACACCGACTTCTTGCATCATCCCTTGTCGATCGCATGTCTACATTGACTTCGTAACCGAGCTCGACCTTTCTCTTAACCCACAAGGCGCTCCTCGACATAGTATATTCCAAACGGCACAGCTGCGTCTTTTCGTCGACTGCGTTGCCCCCCAACCATGGACGGCGCCGCCCTGGTGCCTGACGATGTCCTTGACTCACCTCCGCCCCCGGCGAGACTTTTCGAGCGCCTCCGTCAGATCGCTGGATACACGTGGGATGAGTCCACGGACCCTATACATACTAGTTATGACTTCTGGTAGGTTGGCTTGGCTGATGTCGGATTACTGTCATGTCGTGGACGCCTTCGGACTGAACTCTGCCTATCCGCAATACATCGGTTTGGCCGCTGCGCCGCTGGCTTATTGAAGGACATAACAATTGGGGCAAGGGAAAGAGCCTGAAATCAAGAGACGACGAATAGTATTATGATTGGAAAAAAAAAAAGAAAGAAAGAAAGAAAGAAAGAAAGAAAAAAAAAAAAGCCGAAGAAGACAAAGACGAAGAAGACGAAGAACCAGGCGCTGACTCTTGTGCTATGGGATGACAGGCATGTGTTTGGAACTCGAATAGTGTCCCCGACTGCAGCAACATCGTCAAATTCAAGGCAGAGCGAGCCCTGTTCTGGGCATGCGACAAACCTGCAATCCGGACGACCGTTACCCTCTGAATATGGCAACCAGGTGCCCAATCCTGAGACGCAAAGCACTGAGACCCCTCCAACGCCGCCGTCGTCGCCGCCGCAGCAAACGCCGTCAACCTCTGCACAGTCCAATGAACAGCTTCCCGCGGTATGCCAGTCCATTGTTGCTCGGATATCATATCACAACCTCCGAGAGGAGCGAAGCTTTCAGATAGCCGAGAATATTACTGCGACCGCTGATCCGAGTGGGAACTTCATCGCCAGACCCATCGACCTTTTCCGGCTGAAGCCTGCACCCGAAGATCGTGCCGCCATCACTGTGGCTATTTACCAGCATCCTGGTCGCAACTTCTTGGCAGAGTTTGTAGATTTTGGCCCGGCCTATTACAGAGCGCACAAAGAGGGCGATGGCTTTGTGCTGTACCGTCCTCGGCCCTCCGTCCGGAAAGAGCCGATGAATCTAGAATATTTTCTCGAATTTGCCATCGGCGCCGTGCAGTGTCTAGAAATCCTTCACCATGGACAAGGTGTGATACACGGGGAAGTGCGCGCCGACGCATTCCACTTCAACGCGGAAGAGAACAAGGTTCGCATTGTGTGCTTCGGGTCGGGCTTGCGGACATTCGAACACGGCTTGACGAGTACTGGCTGGTTGACGCTCTCCAAAGAGGTTGGTGTAAAGAACAAGCTCCTTTATATCAGCCCCGAACAGACAGGGCGCATGCCAGCCGAACCGGACGCACGCACCGACATCTACTCATTGGGCATCCTACTCTGGACTCTGCTAACTCGGCAACCTGTATATACTGGAGAGACTCCGATGGAAATCATCCAGGGCGTGCTTGGACGCAGAGTGCCAAACGTTGCGACCGTGCGGATGGATATTCCCGATGTTATCGGACGAATTATTCAGAAATGTACTGCCAAGACAATTACCGATCGTTACCACTCAGCCAGCGGACTACGTCATGATCTCATTCAAGTGCAGCAACTTCTCGCGAATGGCGACCTGTCAGCGTTGAGGGACTTGGAAATTGGCACCAAGGACGTGTCATCCTTTTTCAATCTACCAACCATCATGATTGGTCGTCAGGCGGAGCGGAACGAATTGTTAAAAGTCATCGATCGCGTTTCCCGCAATCACTCATTTAGCAGCTATCGTGCCTCTGCCATAGGTTCAGACGGTTCCAGTTTGATGAACGAGCGTGCGGCAGACGACATCTCAAGTGAAGGGGGTGCGAGCTCTGCGGATGGCACA
Source organism: Balansia obtecta B249 (assembly GCA_000709145.1). Classification (NCBI taxonomy): domain Eukaryota; kingdom Fungi; phylum Ascomycota; class Sordariomycetes; order Hypocreales; family Clavicipitaceae; genus Balansia; species Balansia obtecta. The sequence continues at coordinate 6,296 of JFZS01000284.1, read as the reverse complement.
AATCGGAGGAGTGGCTCATTCACCTTTGCCGGATCATCAGACCTTAAATGTCCCAGAAACAGCTTCCACCCGTCCGTACTGTCCGACACGCAGACTCTGTCGAACGAAACTGTGTCCTTGGGCCAATCGGGACCACAGCTTCGACTGGCCAAGCCCTGGGAGCGACATCATTCCGTCTCGCTGGATACCCTGAGTGCCGTTGACAGCTCTGGTCCTGACGGCAGTCGGTTTGGGATAAACGATTCGAGCAGCTCGAGCCTTTCGCGGCAGCTGGGTACTGCCAAATTCCGCAGACGGGGTAACTGTGAGATTGTCGTCATCGAAGGAACGGCAGGGCTGGGCAAAAGCTTCCTTGTCCAAGGCGTACTGGGCGAGGCGAGGCGGCGCGGATATTGTGCCACCACCAAGTTCGACAATGCCAGGCGCTCAACATTCGGACCTTTGCTCAAGCTGTTGTCGTCTCTGTTCAAACAGGTCTGGGGCGAAACGAATACCGAGACGCCGTTTCATCAAGGCCTCAAGCAGTTCGTTCGACCTATGTGGCCCACGCTGCATAGACTTCTCGGCTTACCTGAATTTCTACTAGGCCCGCCGGATGCCTTGGGCAGCCCTATGCTCCGTTTGGTGTCGTCAAATGCGTCAAATGCGTCAAATGCGTCAAATGCGCCGCAAGCTAGCAATCGTAGTAGCGGAAGATTTAGCACCAGTCGACGGGGATCATCACCTGGCAGCTTGTCGGGCGCCTTGACTCATGCAGCAGCCAATACTGGACCTCAAACACCTCAAGAATTCTTATGCGCGGGTACGTCGTCTAAGACGACGCGCCTGATGAACACGTGCTTGGACATTCTGCGCGTCTTCACCACTCACAAATTCATCTGCCTCTGTCTCGATGACCTGCACTTTGCCGATGATGAGTCCCTAGAGCTGGTAACCCAGATGATTGGAGCCAAGATGAAGATGCTCGTTATTATGACGTATAGGCCGGAGGAGCTCTCGAGAGAACGGATGGACAAAATTCTGTACCCTGCCGAGCTGGAGGAAATCCCCCGAAACACCCGCCCCAGAGTGACAAGGATCAGCCTTGCGCCCCTGAGCGAAGCCGACATTGTCGATTTTGTATCTTCAACGCTGTGTCGGCCAAAAGAAGAGGTCGTGTCTCTTGCGCTCGTCATTCAATCCAAGACGGCTGGGAACCCTTTTTACATGAGAGAGATGCTGCGCGCGTGTCATCGCAAAAAGTGCATTTGGTTTGGCTACCGCGACAGCGTTTGGCACTACGACCTTGATCGTCTATTTGCCCAGTTCCAGGGTGAAAGGGACTATGACGTGCTAGATACGGGCTTCATCACCACGAGGCTGAACGAACTGCCGGGAGCCGCGCGCGCTGTGCTGGCGTGGGCCGCTTTGCTGGGCAACTCGTTCTCGTTTGACATCATAAGCCGATTGATGCAGGGCGAGTTTGATTACCCGGAGGATGATATTTCTGACTGCTGTCCAGACCTTTCGCAACGCTCATACACGGAAGCAGAAGCTATTGCTGGCCTCCAGGCAGCCATACAGGCATACATCATCGTTCCTCGCGAGGTTGATGACCGATTTCGCTTCGCCCATGATCGATATATAAATGCGTCAGCGGCCTTGAAAGAGTGCAATGCACGGCGGATGCATTTCATCATCTCTCAGACGTTGCTCAAGTACTACGCCGTCGAGGCTAGCCAACGCGACAGCACGGCTTCGCACATTTGCGAGGCGGTGCCCATTATCCTCAAGCGCGTCCCCGTCCGGCGAGATTTCCGCAAACTCCTCGCCGACTGCGCCCAAGTCGCCACAGAACATGGCGCCAGGTCTACAGCCGCCAAGTGCTACGGCGCCGCGATCGAGCTGCTGCAGGACAGTTGCTGGTTGGACGGTGCCGAGGACGTGTCATACGAGGAGACTATGCAGCTCTACCTACGGTCGGCGGAGTGTTACCTCTTCATGGGCCAGCTCTCGACAGCGAATGACTTGTTGTCTGTCATGTTTGCAAACGTGCAGTCGGCAATTGACAAGGCTCCTGCGTACGTGTTGCAGTCCCGCATATTTGCACAGAATGGCAATGCGCACGCCGCCTTCATCTCCTTGAAAGAGTGTCTTGCGGCGCTCGGCGTCGCGCTCGAAGATGAGCCGACATACGACAAGTGTGACAAGAGGTTCCTCAAGCTTGTCAAACAAATTCAAGGTTTAGACCGCCAATCTCTACTGAACCCGCAGGTGAAGAAGGAACCCATCACAGCATCTGTAGGAGCTGTTTTGTCAGAAACCGCATATGCTGCCTGGTGGAGTGATTGTCTACAGTTCTACAATTTGAGCCTGGTCATGATGGATGTGCACCTCTCCCGGGGCGCGTTCCCTCAATCCGGCATGGCCTTCGACCAGATTGCTGTCGTGGCCCTGGCTCGTTTCAACATGGTCCAGTTCGCGATTGACATGGGCACATACGGTCAGGAGCTTCTCTACTCATCGCAGGATGCTTTCTCCATGGCCCGTGGCCAGCTATTCCACGCTTGTCTCGTCGGACATGTCCAGTACCCCATGGCCTTGAATGTGTCTCACATCGAAGATGCTGTCGAGCTTGCCTCGGTTGGGGGGGACCGAATGTCCACCATCTTCAGCTACGGCCTCTCCGCCATGACCAAGTTCTTTGCCAGCGAGAACCTGTCCGACCTGGAGTCGTTTTGTCAGTTCGGCTGCGAAGACATCGCCAACTGGTCATTCGACACGCGCGGCGGCTCGCTTCTGGTGGCAACGCGGCAGGTCTGCCGAGCCTTGCAGGGCAAGACTGCCACGCATGACGCCGTTCGCGTAATGACGGATGAGCAGCACGACTCTGCTGTGTACAAGAGCTGGCTGACAAGCCAGCCCCACGACAGCAGCCGTTCGTGCTTGTTCTACGAAAGTCTGGAGCTCTGTGCCCTCTTCCTCTTTGGCCACTACGAGCGAGCGGTTGAGATCGGAGCCCGCTGCGTCGAGAGACTGCCAATGCTGTGGTCGGCGCGAAACAGTCGGCTGATTCTGCTCTTCTACGGACTCGCCCGGACCGGACAACTGTTGAGGTGGATGCAGGACCCTCGCTCCACAGCGGATGACTTCTCCTCACAGACCAGCGAGATTGTCGGGGAATTGCAAGGATACGTCAAGATGATGGAAGACTGGTCGTCTGTGTCCGATGTGAACTACCGCTCCTGGGCGAGACTGCTGCACGCGCAGGTGGCTGAGCTGACGCAGGAGCACGGCCAAGCCATCCAGGACTATGAGGAGGCACTGGACCACGCCACCGAGCACAAGTTCGTTTTCGAAGAGGCTCTAGGCAACTACCTGATGGCCGGATTCTTTGTGCGACACCGTGCCAGGCGTTCCGCGAGGGCCGCTCTCCGAGATGCCGTCAGTCTATATCGTCAGATTGCTGCCAGCGAAGTGGCCGCCGCGATTGAGGAAGAGCATAGTCTACTCCTCCACGGCCCGACGCGCAACCATTTAACGGCCGAGATTGGTGTTCAGACTGATTTCGTGGCGGCGCCGCCGCCCGGCTCGTACCGTCCTGCCGACGCGGAGGACAGCGACGATCCCACGCAAGTTCCATCAAACGCCATGTCAGACGGTAAAGGAGAACAAATTGGCGCGTGGCGGGGGTTGACGCGCATGCCGACAGAAGATGGCGCCGGCCTCCCAGCCCTGGACATGATTGATCTGCACGCCATTCTTGCTTCGTCGCAAGTGATTTCGTCGGTGCTTCGGGTCAATGAGCTCCTCAAGACGATGTGCGATGTCATCTTGAACACCTGCGGAGGTTCTGCCACTCGCGCTGCCATCGTCGTCCAAGACAGCGATGCAGACGGTGACAGTGAATCATGGTGCGTGGCAGCGAGCGGGGATCCCGAGAAAGGCGCATCCGCCCATGAGCCAGGCCTGCCTCTCTCGGGGTCGACACTGATTGCCGAAAACGTGGTTCTCTACTGTACTCGTTTCAGGGAGTCTGTATTCATCTCTGACCTGTTTGCGGATGAACGGTTTGGAAACGTCAACGAGTCGTGGCTGCAGCAGTATCCCGGCAACAAGGCCATCATCGCCATTCCCATCCTGCACGGCACAAAGCCATTGCTGGGCGTCTTGTACCTCGAGGGTGAGTCTGGCTCGTTTACTGATCGGAACGTGACGGTCCTGCAGCTTCTGGTGGATCAGATTGGAATCAGCTACTCCAATGCGCTGTCGATGAAGAACGTGGAGAAGATTTCGGCAGAGAACCGCTCGATGGTCTCGGTGCAGAAGCGCGCGCTCGAACAGGCAAGAGAGGCGGAAACCAAGGCCAAGAATGCAGAAGCAGAGGCCAAGCGCAACGTGAAACTGGCGGAGGAGGCGGCCAAGGCCAAGGCCATCTTCCTCGCAAACGTCTCGCACGAGCTGCGAACACCGCTGAACGGCGTGATTGGCAACTCGGAACTGCTCCGCGACAGCAACCTCAACAAGGAGCAGCTCGAGATGGCCGACTCGATCCGCGTCTCTGCAGATCTTTTGCTCACCGTCATCAACGACATTCTGGACTTTTCCAAGATGGAAGCCGACAAGATGAAGCTGTACATTATCGCGTTTAATCCGGAAGAAATGGTTCGCGAGGTGGTCCGGGCCGTGTCCTACAGCAACCGAGAGAAGACGTCGAAGAAGAATGTGAAGATAATCCAGGACATCAACCTGCCGCCGATGCTCATCTACGGAGACCCCATTCGGCTGCATCAGGTGCTGGGGAACCTGATTGGAAACAGCCTCAAGTTTACGGAAGACGGCTCGGTGACGATTGGTGCCCGGCTGGACTCGGAGACGGGCGACAGCGCTACGCTCACGTTTTGGGTGCGGGACACTGGCATCGGCATCCCTACCCAGCAGCTTGCGAAGCTGTTCCAGCCTTTCAGTCAGGCGGATGCCAGCACCGCACGAAAGTACGGGGGAAGCGGGCTGGGCCTCAGCATCTGCAAGTCGCTGATCGAGGTGATGATGAAGGGCAAGATTCAGCTGGAGAGCCAGGAAAGCGAGGGCACGACCGCCTGGTTCACGGTGACGTTTGAAAGGGCCAAGGCGGACGTGTCTGCCGGCGACGCACTGGGCAAGGCCTCGCCGCCGATCGACCGCTACTCGTTGACGACGTGTCCCTTTGACAGGGCGGCGTCGCCGAATCCGTTTCTGGACCTGTCCCAAATGCCCAGGGACAAGGTCCGGATTTGCATCGCGGAGGACAACCCGATCAACCAAAAGATTGCGATGCAGTATGTGCAACGGCTGGGATACCCCAACGTCAGCGCGTACGAGAACGGGCTGAAGGCGCTGGAGGGCCTGCGCAAGAAGGCCGAGGAGGGCGAGCCGTTCCACATTGTCCTCATGGATGTGCAGATGCCGGTGCTGGACGGCTACGAGGCGACGAAGCTCATCAGGAAGGACGACATTGAGGCCGTTCGCAAGGTTCTGGTGATTGCGATGACGGCGTCGGCCATCCAGGGCGATCGGGAAAAGTGTCTGGCTGCTGGGATGAATGACTACCTTGCCAAGCCTGTGCGGTCAGAGGTGTTGAAGAGGAAACTGGATGCGTATATCAATGTTTCGGTATGAATACCCGACGAATTCTTTTTTTTTTTTTTTTTTGCCCTTCGAATCTCGGCGTGTGTGCGTGTGCGTGTGTGTGTGTGTGTGTGTGAGTTTTTTTTTTTTTCTTTTTTTTTTTTTTCCCTTAAATTGCTTTTTACATTTCATCCCAACTTTGCTCTGCTATGCTAACCCATGCAAATCAGAACTCAAGCAACGACAGCACAGTTGTCTCGCCAGTAAGCCCGGTGTCTCCCATCAGCCAGCGCGCGACGCAGGCTAACGGCTCGTCCATCTCGCCCCCGATCGCAGCCGACAGGGACAGGACGGCCGTCCCGCTGCAAGACTACGCCGTGTACAACGCGCCGGCGCCGGCTGACACGACGAGACCTTTCTGCGGTTGAGGGTCCCGTCTTCCAACGCCGGCCACTCGTCCCATGGCCGACAAGACCCAAGGGCGTGCTGACCCAGGAAGCAAGCAAGCAGCCCGAGCCCGACGCCCGAATGAATGAGAGTGGCATTGCCGGAAACGAGGGTTCGGGCAGTTGACCGGAGCAACTATCGGCCGCACTGACTTGCGGACCTTGAAAATGCCCTCACCACGCTCGCCGCACGACGGAACCCACGAGGCGTCTTTGTCCCTTTATCATATTCATCCGCGCCATCACCCCTTCTCCCTCTTCGCC
>JFZS01000283.1:0-33441 GCA_000709145.1 Balansia obtecta B249 | reverse complement strand
CTATATATTTTCTTTACTTTTTCTTCTTTTTTTCTTCTATATTTTACTTCTTAACCTCTTTACTAGCTATTGCTGTACACTATATAGAGAGAATACACGAGATTATTACTGTTTCTATTATCGTTGGATTCATCGCTGTGCACGTCCTATGACACTGGCACTCATACTGTACGGTGAAATAGTGCGAGTAATTCATACACTTACTGCCCGCCTACGACGAATACGACAAATACGACAAATACGACCGGCACGGCATTACTCTAGCGTCGCGTACTAAGACGTTCCATAATTCTGTTGGCCTGCGAACATAGACGAAGCAAATACTCTCTGACGGCCAGCAAAACCGGATTGGAAGCGCCGTCCTTGCTCATCCATGGTTCGGCTCCGGACCCCGTGGCTCACGCTTAGATACAGCTCGCTATGCCCCCAAGCATCGAGGCAAGAGGCGTGAAGTTGCGCCTTGTCCTTGCAGCCGCTCACCTAGTAGCGCGCCTCACCGAGCGCCGCGGCGACACAGGGCGTCTCCACGGCAGAGCGCAGACAGAGTTGAGCGGCGATGAGAGCTGAAAGTACTTCTTGCGGCTCTGCGAAGTGCATCACGTTGGTGAGAAACACCATGTTCGCTCTGTTGGGCACAACATCGTCCGCCTTTGCCAGGACAATGTTTGCGGCCACAATGCCTGAGGCAATTCATTTTTCTGGAATTTGATGGCAGGTACAAGCCAAGGTGTGCGGACGCCGTTTCCTGTGCGACACCATGGCCATGTCCCAAAGTTGTTCCATTCGACGGCCTGATAAGCGGAGGTGTGTTCAAAGAACGGCTAGAGGTCTGCTGTTGTCCTCCGAGATTGCTATTACTATTCCTGAGCAAAGATATACTCAATAGGCGTATGATTGGTTGGAATTTGTGCTTGAAACATGATTACTCCTGCCAGTGATGAAACTTCGTGTATCTAACGACAGCAGATCTGCTGCGAGATGAACGTTGGCGCCGTGAGATATATATGGTGCTAGCTTCGATTGGTGCATCGTGGTTGACTCATCACAGGTACAGCCAATACATGGAGTTTGCTACGCTGTCTTACTGACCACCAAATTTAGTCTGATCTGATGGTGTGATGGCTTGGGAACGAGCTATCAGCCTTGAGCCACGTTTGCGGGGCATCTGCTTACTGATAGAGTTTGGAGAGTGGGCGACCAACGAAGGATTATTGTAATGACATGTCCTCAGTCACGGGCTGACTCCAACCCGGTGCTGATTTGGACTGACTGATCCAAGGTGTCTGTAAGGTAGTATGTCTACAATACTGACTTACACTATCATAGAACCACGGATAAGATGTATCATGACCCTACATCTATAATGACATCTATCTAGCCTCTTGCTAAAGATTCAAAGTATTGTCAGAAGACTCTGTGGCCTAGCTGTGTGAAGGCTACGTAATTAAATCTACAACCTTGATAAGCTAGGCAGCAGTTGTGACTGTTCTGCAAGCCACCGGGAGGGGGTTGGTACAGTGCTGGGTTAACTGAGCTGGATGGTCGGCAGCGTTTAAGGGGACCAAGGCACCAAGGGGGCCTCCGTGTATAAATATTCATTCCAGATTTATTAAGGAAGCTGGCCAATTACGGAACCAACTTGCTGCGTGGTAAGCACTACTCTAGGGCGAACACAGCATCTGCCACCCCCTTGGCAGGCTGACTGTTTGCCCTCCGCCCCGCTAGATTGGGTGGCCAGGGAAATGGCGGGTTTCTCGTCATCACCACAGTTGTGACAGGGGGAGGGGGGGAAACATGGCTTGCTCAGAAGGGGTCCAAGGTGATAACCACTCCCGCCATGTGCCGAATGCGAAGCATCCTTGGAAAAAGGCAAAAATGTCCAAAGGGGCGACGAGAACAGTCAGCTGACTGCATGTCATCTTGAACACATGGGCACAGCGATTGCGATGCGAATGGGCTGATGGGCAACGTCTTCATTCGTGTTTATGAAGCTCCGGTGCGAGGCAAAAGGTGGCCTATCGATCGTGTTAGCAGACATATATAAGAATCGCACTGTATGCCTTATTGGCCCAGACTTACACAGAGCCCCGTCTGCTGGGACGTATGAGCGTCAACAGGACCGGCAACAATTTAACCACCAGGAACAGAGTTGTGGGCACAAAACGCAGTCTGCTTAGACAATGACCGTCTTCCAAGCCGACGCACGGGAAAGTATGCGGACAACAGCGTCAGATCGGCAGGCCACGCCCCGGAGGCGCCTCGGCGACGCGGCGAGCACCTTCAAGGTGAGAGACAGCTGCCAGTCTTGTGCCATGTCTAAGATCAGGTGTCCCAAAGAGAAGCCAGTCTGTTCCAAATGTGAGCGCCGCGGAATGGAATGCGTCTACTCCTTTGCCAAGCGGCCAGGACGGCGGCGTGACACCACAAACAGCATCGGGTCAAACTCCAAGTCAACGCCTTGTTCAACGGAGACCAACGTGAACAACGCTACAGGCCACCAAGACCGCCTGGCTCATGATGGTGAGGCGGAAAACTCCCAGCCCGAGGCCCCAAACCAGCTTCTACCTCGGGGGAGCGTCTCTCGGTCAGACGTCCACCGTGTTCTTCAAGGCAATACGCCGCCAAACTCGAACAGCCCAAGTTCTCTTACATCCGAGGTCAACAATACGGATAACACAGTTGACAGCGAGACCATCTACGTCATCACGGCTCCTCCCAAGGTCGTCCAGCCGACCGACAATTGTCTCCCGCGTTCAAGGACTTCCGCCGGCAGAACGAGCACGAGCGACATCCTCCTCGGCAATGTCACGCCGAGTTCAACGACCCCAATCTTTCTCGCACCGGACTCGGTCTTACACACGCCCGAAGACGCGGCCTCACCCAGTCCGGACGTAGAGCAAAGCTTCTTGGACAGCCTGAGGAATTTCGTCACCGATGACATGGACATGGACTATTTCATGACATCATTTGATGACCACATGGTGCAGAACAGCGGGAGCTTGAAGCACACCCAGAATGACATCGAATCACTGCTCATGTGCGACGACGGCTTCAGCTTCGGAAAGTCCTCCTCCACAAGGACGCCGGGCACCATTGACTTTGGGGACTCGTCGTCCTACGACTTCTCCAGCTCCTCTTCGCTCTCTGCGTCCAACGCACAGACTACGGAGGCTACGAATCTGAGTTTGCCACTTTCTGCCGACATCGCAATATCATTCTGCGATTGCGTCCCGCGGTCGCTCGACCTGTTGAAAGCGCTGTCCCCGGCTTCGTCCACGTCCTTCGTTGACTACGCCATCGCATCGGGCAAGACGGGCCTGGGACTGGCGCAGGCTGTCATTCTGGAGAACAAACAGGACATCGATGCCGTGAGCGCCATGCTCTCGTGCTCCTCATGCACAGAGGACGGCTTCTTACTCGCCATCCTGTCGATGATCGTCCTCAAGATCCTGGACCGGTACGCAAAGGCAGCGTGTCTGCAACCTCAAGAATGCCAAGCCGCGGACGTTGACCGTGGCCCAATACCGGACACCAACGCCCACGGACGCACGGTAGCTCAGCTTATTCTCGGCGAGCTACATCGCGTACAAAAGCTGGTCAATCAGCTCTCGCCTAAGCTCAAGCGAACCGGAGATAGTGGCAGCCTCGACTGCACAGTACTTGGCTTGAATCGGGGTACCGAGACTCATGCTAGGGGGTTTGAAGAAGGCGGAGGAAATTCCGGCTCATCGTTTTCCCATAATACGATGCTTCAGATGGAAAGCGATGTGTCTTCGTGCCTTGGAAATTTGTCTGCGGGCATCATACATAGGCTACGACAATTTTAGACTTTGAGGTTGTATTTCAGGGGCAATGGGGGCGGGAAACACCCATACGACATAATTAAGCTGTAGATGTTTTGTTTTCCCGGCAGCATGTTGTGATTTTGTGGTTGGTGGAGTTGCTGTTTTCTCATGTGTCGGCTGTCCCTCCTTGTTTATACCAAAGGCCACGCACCAAACTAGCTTCGAATTAAGCATTTGACTAATGAGTCCGTGCTCTCGAATCTATTCAGATAAATCTTTTGAAAATATGTACTTCCAGTGTTGTACTCCGTATGGCTTTACTGTTAGAAGACGAAGGAACCAGGGTGATACACGATGCATTTGAGGTGTCGGCAAAGAGTTCTTTCAGTTAACCGCCTCCACCTATCCAAAGCCTTCAAGTACAAACCCCCTTTGTAAGATGCCACGTGCAAATAACTCCCGACGTAACGAGACTTGTGTGCCGTGCCCGGGGCCGTCTCAGCAACTACATAGGACTTGGGCCTATTGGCAGAGCCTGCACACCTTTTTGTGCTTACGACACCCTTTCCGTGGAGTGCATAAACACGCAGCAACGGATTTTTGAACACGCAGCAACTAAACCCAAAACAGAGGTAGTATCTCTATATATAAATTTCTATATAAAGATATATTCTTAAATTCTTTTACTAGTTAATAAAGGTTATAGCTCTTTTTATAATTAAGAATTGTAGTTAGTATATTATTAAATTATAAATAATCTCTCTTAATCAAAGATATTTAGTTAATATAGTATATTTTTATTAATTTTAAAACTAAACTACAGAGCAAAAGGAGTAGTATTGTAGCTACATTTTACCTAGACTATATAGTCTACGCCTTAACTAATAAGGGAGTTTAGGAATGTACCTTTGTATGGAAATTTGTATATAGAGGTACTACCTTCCTTTTTGGGTTTCGTTGCTTCTGCGTGTTCAAAAATCCGTTGCTGCGTGTTTAATTACTCCTTACCGTGACGCTTTGGGCATTTGTAGCGCTGTACGCAGAGGTTATAGGAGTCAGGCAATCGGGCTTGTAAGTTAATGGTTTTAGGTTAATAATGCTGCAGCTCGATGGCACACCCAGCCACGTGCAGCTACTTGGAGGCGCACACCTCATATGCACGTAATCGCAATATTACGGAGTAAGTTCGTCAAACATGAACCGATGAGCTGCGGGATATATTTTATATAGCATAAGCATAAACATACACATGGATCGGGGGATTGGGTCGCAAAATAGAGACTTGGCAGCCTTTTTCTTCCGGTACTGTAGTCTGGTGCGTTGGATCTTACATATGTATCATGTATATCCTTCAGCATGGGTATGAGGATACGTATTGCCCTCACGGCAAACCTACGTCATGTACTGCTTTGACTGCCAAGCTTGAGGTACTATCTCTGTGGCCGTAACAGGCAGCTCGTGATTGGAAACGGCGCTCTGCAGACCAACAAGACACATGCTTTTCCTCCTTAAAGTTTCCACACCACCAGTGCAAAAGTCCCGTCAGAGCTGGAACAATGCAATCGTGCAGAGAATGTGGCTTTTTTTTTTTGAAACATATATGCTTAATATCAAATAGCAGCGCGGGAAACCTATGGGTTTACAAGCAATGGGTGATGTGAAACAATCGCATATTGGTCCAAAAATAAGCGATGCAGCCATCAAACTTGGGAGTGCGCAGCGGCCAAATACAAGCTGAATACACTACATTAGTCAGAATTGATAAAGAGGTAAAGATCAACCCAAAGAAAGCCTTGCAGTAGTGATAAGATAGTAGCAACAGGAGCCAATTACGAGTGCAGAGCACAACCTGATTGTTGACAGATATTTGCCTGCAACCGCCAATCGCACAAAGATGGCACGACTCTATCTCCTGCCAAGTCACCATTCTCTTGTCTGAGAAGCAATTTTCTTATTTTTTTTTTTTTTGCTAGCTGCGGCTGCGGCTGCATATTACAGTTCACCTTCGGCGCAGTCGTCGCTGTGAGTCTGGAACGAGCATTGTAAGCTGCGCATTCACCCATCCAGCGCAGTTCCGGTATAAGGTGCCCATTTTGTCACGATAGCGTCATCGACTTTCGCCCAACCGCATGCTCCCAACATGGTTGACACACTGGACAGTTCAACCTTCTCTTGACTTCTTCACAATGGCCCGGCTACAGACGCCTGGCTACGGCTCCTTCAAGCCTCTTATCCCAAACTCGGACAACAATAAGGATTCTTGTTCACGGTGTTCAGGAGGGCGCGTGTCGGATCAATATACATCAAGCTGAATCCAGGTGGCATGCTGTAAAGAGCCCCTCCCTCTCCTTCCCACCCATGTAAGAGATTAATCGGTTCGCTAATGTATGTTACACTGCGCAAAGTGATGCGGCAATCTACATTTTGCTCGCCTCCCTTTAGCTTACTCTCTTCTCACTGGTCGCAGATAAAGACACTCAACTGCGAGCCCAGGCCGAGATCGACCCTCTTGTGAACAGCGAGTCGCATATTCCCAAGACTATTGACATCCAGCCATAATCTCCCTTATCTGAGTGCTTGCGTGGTCGAAACATTGCGGCAGCAGCCGATCTCTCTGCTCGACCCTCCGCGAGAAACATGATCCGGTGAATAAACTTTGGGGTAGCTCGTTTTCAAGGGTACAACGACTCTTAATCCATGGGCTCCCCAGCACAATCCTGAAGTTTCAAGACCAACCCAGTCGCTACTATCCGGAGAGGTTCTTCCAAAAGCCATTGAGACACAACGTCTCGGACCCCGCGGGTAAGTCCTCTATGCGTTTGGCGCTGGAAAAAGAGAATGTCCTAGCAAGGACTTCCTTTTCCAGGACACTTAACTTGTCTGCACAGATGCTGTGAGCGTTTGATGTTCTACAGCTGAGCTGCTAGGGACTATGTACCGGCAGACAAGGTAATTCGCGATTTTGTAGGGTTTAAATTAGATGCATGGATATATGTGGGGCAATTCTTTCTAATTCCTTCAGGGCTGCCCAGTCAATGATGATGCGGTTTTAGTCATATAAACTAAGCTAAAGCACCACGAGCCTTATGCTTTAGCATGATTTAGTTGGCATTCTTTCTCCTTATGCTCCGTCAATGGACAAGCAATGTCGACGGTTACTAGTAGAATCACTCGGGGTTTACGGCGCTGACTTTCCTTAGGCTGTATAACTCGAGACACCGTATATACCCAAAGTACATGCCAGTGACGAGTAGTGCAGAGCAGTGCGATTTTGCAGAGTACCGAACATTAAATATGACAAGCGACGCGAGTATATAGGTTGCCGAATGCGGGCTTTCATGCATATCCCTAGCTAACGCCAAGGTTGCCCGCTCGTAGGATCGCAGTCGGCCGAACTAAATAGAGAAGTTAGTCGGCACATCGCACTTGCCCCATGAGACAAGTCTAGTATCTACCAAGATGCTTTAGAAGTGCCATAACTTGGCGGCGTTTTCGAACCCTGTCGACGCTATCGACCTGCGGAGATCAGACATAGCTACAAATTCTATCTGATATGCGCGCATATAAGAGATAATGACCAAAACATAGTGACGCACATTACAGGATGCATACCCACACTTGATATGACGTATCGGATGCGTAAAATATCTGAACATTTCCTCCAGTAAAGAGAAACTGCGAACAATACACCACGAATCGGCCCCTACTCCAGTCGGTAGCATTGCGGGTACTTGGGTAACTGACTATATTGCTCTACAAAGCTTGCGCTTCTTGGAATCAGAGTCTCGTTTGTGTAAAACTGTCTTTGTCGCAGGCCTTGTATCTATAAGTACAGTTTTATTTTTTAATCCATAGGCTTTGAAACCCCCTTGTGGAACGCCCAAAACAGAGAAAGTTCAATCTACAGAGCTTTGCATCATCAAAACGGTAGCCGTTGAAGTAAATACAACCAAGTACCCTCAGCGCAATACATACATACATACATACATACACTCATTGTTCACAGCGAAGCGAAGCCCCGTTTCTCAAGGCATAAAGTTGAAACCCACAATTCCCTCCGCAAGCACCGCTTCGGATCCCGAGAGTCCGTCTGGCGAAAGTGATACTCTCCGTCCTATTATGCCGTCATTGCCCACCTCCAGCAAGAGGGGAGAGTCGAGAGCAAGTTCGACGTAGTTCCTTGGCGAAGCCTGTGCCTTTTTGAGCGAAAACGAACGGAAGAGGCCGCAGTCGCCGGCAGTCCTAGTCATGTCCCCTATTGAGCTTAACACAGAGATGTTAGCGCGCCATTCTTTGCCAAAATCCATGCATTGCCTGCGCCTGGCACCACAATCCAACATACTGTATGACCACCCGCAGGTCCACATCAAAAGTATGCTCTTCACTGGGAGTGAGTCGTGCATGAGTGGCTTCGGCACTGCCAGGCTGTCCCGGTGTGTAGAACGACAAGTCCCCCTTCAAGCAGTTGCGTCCTTGTGATACCGGTGTGCTCAGAGCGGCCAGCGCTCCTCCGCGAGGTCGGTTCGTAAATTCTGGGCCGCACATTGTGAGATGAGGACGAGTTGCGACCAAGAGGACATGATCACCCATGCGGCGCGAGACCTCCTGAAATAGCATTTTCCTCGCTCAGCAATCAGAGACTCTCATAAGAGATGCAACCCTTGAACTCCCTGCCGCATCTTGAGACATGCTCAATCGAGCTCACCAACAATTACATTGACAAAGGAGGAGGCAGGCGGCCTTGGCCACGGACCAATCAAAGCCCCCTTTCTGCCGGCCGTTGTTCCATTTGAGGCAATCTCGAGGTATTTTTTTTTTTTTTTCGGGCAGAATGGCTATTAATATATATGCATTGCTCTACACAGTATGCAATATACAGTGCGGGATGGTGTTATGTGGTTGTTAGGCTCTTGCTAAGCTGCTGATACTCAATGTTATTCACACTAATGCACTGTGAGGATTTGCGTGCCGAGTGCATAGAGTCGTGGTCACCGCCTGCCAAAGAGGTGCCCCACTCACTCCTTGAGCAAGTTTGCGCGGAAATGCTCCCGATCACTTCATGGGCGGCTGCAGAGATCATGCGAGGCTCTATCAGACGGCAGCAATTACGAACCTCCGCTTCAGAGCGAGTTCCTGTTTCAGAAGGGGTTTCTAAATAGCATTCAGTGGTCACTCAGTGGATCTTATGGTAGCTCCTTGCACGTCAGATAATAATGAACGGCTTCTGGATGCACGGCTTCAAGTTATCCTCGTTTACCAAGGTTGGTTGACTTGCCTAGGTTTCATGAGCTCCGCCGTCTGGTGGTCCTTGGGATATAGTCAGTGAACTTCCAAAGTCCTCATGCCGTAAGCAATCTCTCAAGTTCCCCGGTCGCATGGAGGCTTGGTCATTCTGACGTTTTGGCGTAGTATCGTCTTGGTCCACCTTGATGGTCGCAGCCGGGTCTGACGACGAGTGATATCATCCAGCTCCCAGATGACTACATCCTCCACGGCACACGCAAGATAGATGATGAGCATTACCCCTCATCCCATCTTTCCACCCTTCTACCATCTCCGAAGAGCCAATCCATATCTCAGCATCTCTACACAACGAACCCAGCCTCTTGCCCACGAGCTACAGCAACCATACCACAATGTCCGCAGGAACCTACAGCCTCCCCAAGCTGCCCTATGCCTACGATGTACGTGCGTATCCTTTCCATCAAGATACCGACGGAGGATCAAAAGACGAGAGACCAGCAGCTGACCCCTTGCACTGTCTCAGGCGTTGGAGCCTAGCATCTCCAAGCAAATCATGGAGCTTCACCACATCAAGCACCACCATACCTACGTCATTAACCTCAACAACGCTCTCAAGTCCTACGCCGCGGCGACGTCATCCCAGGACATCGCAGAACAGATTGCGCTCCAGGCCGCCATCAGGTTCAACGGCGGCGGCCACATCAACCACTCTCTCTTTTGGGAGAACTTGGCCCCGGCCAGCTCGGCCGAGGCGAGCCCGCAGAGCGCAGCCACCTTGATTGCCGCCATCAACAAGACCTGGGGCAGCCTCGACGACTTCAAAGACGCCTTCACCAAGGCTCTCTTGGCTATTCAGGGCAGTGGATGGGGCTGGCTCGTCAAGGACGGCAACGCCTTGCGTATCGTGACTACCAAGGACCAGGATCCCGTTGTTGGTGGCGAGGTTCCCATCTTTGGTGTGGACATGTGGGAGCACGCCTACTACCTGCAGGTAAGAATCCTCCTTTGCCTAGTGTTTTTCTGCTTTCCTGTGAATCTGCGGTCGCTGACTGGGCGGTCTAGTACTTGAATGGCAAGGCAGCGTATGTGGACAACATCTGGAAGGTCATCAACTGGAAGACGGCGGAATCTCGATTCCAGGGCGGCCGCGACGATGCATTCAAGGTGCTCAAGGCTTCCATGTAGGAAATGGGTCTTGGACAACTCGAGATATGGCTTACTCGCGTGCGTGAATGGCTACAAGTAAGAAGGGAGTCCCCTGGTCGTTCGTGTTGCAGGTCGAACAAGCCGGCCTATACGAAGACCTCATAGTCGAATTATTCGTCTTTTCCTTGTCCAGCCACTTAATGGGAATATTGAGAAAAACTGTTTGTTTTATCGAGATTGCTGTGTAGCCTTGAGATCCTCCCGATTCAGCATAACAAGCATCTGGTGCTCCCCCCCCCCCCTCCATCCTTCAGCCACGCTATTCTCGTCACACACATTGTCTACATGTTACTCAGACCTTCTTCGCAATCTTCCTCTGTAATTTCAACCCATTGCAGCTATCTTTGTCAAACCGGATCTTGGGAGCTGCCCCCCTCCCCACGCCGGCTCGTAGCATCTTGTCCGCCCCCATTCTAGCAATCCCGTATCAGGGCAACGGTCGCTTGCAGGAAGAGCGCACAAATCGAAGTGCGAGCTTGCACTGCATCAGCTTCCTTTCACGCAGGGGCATCGGAACCGTATAGCCCGCAGATTGTGCGCCTGTATCACCCGGTTATGTTCGTCAACCGAACCGCAGAGATTCCAATCAGATGCTTGACGGGGGGCAGAGCATCTCAGTCTGGGCCGAGATGGACACGGGAAGTGACATAGGATCATTCTCCCCCTCCCTTGGAGGATGCCGCATCCAAGGGAGATGGTGTGAAGGTCCTCATTATCTTGATGGCTTTGCGCTTCCTCCACGAGTATAAAGACCAAAGTCAGATACCCTTCTCCAGGTATATCATCACCCAGGCGCAGAACATCTCTCATTCATGCTTGGTGCATAACAAAGATACATTCGTTCCCTCTCTTTCATTCAGGAACCGCTCTAAACAAGATGCCGTCTGCTGTGGGAATGGCTCGCTTGCTCGCCCTTGGGCTCGGGTATGTCGTCTATACAGCTGCATACTATCCATCATTTCCGCTCTGCTAATGTTCCTCAGGGCAACTCTCGTCATTGCTACAAACCACACTGTCACAGTGACAACTACCCTCTCTGTGTGCGCTGCCTCGTGCTATTCCACTGTCACTTTCTGCGGCGGTGTGAGCACTTCTTTTATCTCCTACTCATCGCTTACTTCTTCGCCGACCTACTCGTGGGAATCTTCAAGCGCAGCTGTGGCCTCATCCACCACTGTTCTGAATTCTGCGCCAGCATCCTCTGCCATGACCTCTCAGTACGACTGTACTAAGCACGGCGGCTGTACCAAGTCGTCCTTGACCGAATCAAGCACCTCCTACGACACTTCGCAGAGCTGGCATCCATTTAGCTCAACTACTGGTACCTTAACTACTGGTACTTCGACTACTGGCACTTCAACTACCGGTACTTCAACCACTAGCACCTTAACTACTGATACTTCTACTACCAGCATAACTACTGTCACCTTAACTACTGATACTTTAACAACTGGCACTTTAACTACCGGCACCTCAACTACTGGCACTTCGACTACTGGTACTTCGACTACTGGTACTTCAGCTACTAGCACTTCAACTACTGGCACTTCAACTACTGGTACTTCAACTACTGGCACTTCAACTACTGGTACTTCAACTACTGACACTTCAACTACTGACACTTTAACTACCGGCACCTTAACTACTGGCACTTTAACTACCAGCACCCTAACTACTGACACTTCAACTACTGGCACCTTAACTACTGGCACTTTAACTACTAGTACTTTAACTACTAGTACTTTAACTACTAGCACTTCAACTACTGGCACCTTAACTACCGGCACTTCAACTACTGGCACCTTAACTACTGGCACCTCCACCACCGACACCTCAACTACGGAATCTACACGGAAGCACATACACTCATCATCAGCAACCTGGGATTCGTCAGCTCTGCCCACAACCACAGGTGATCAGACCCAGTCTCCCACGAGCATGCCCTCTTCCACAGCAACCCCATGTGACTGCTCTACCTCCTCCACAAAGCATACATCCTCTACTCCCAAGGGGAGCCTCTCTATCTCAGACAGCTACTCCGCATCAGCTACGGATAGCTCATCAACAGGGCAATCATCCCACCGCAGCCACACAAGCGCTCCATACTGGAATGCGACCACGAGCACTACATCCGTGGCCAACTCTACGTCTGAAACCTCGTCCTGGACCACAGAGACAGCCATCTCTGATTCCGACTTTCCCACAATCACTCTCCCTACGCAAACGGCTTCCTCTTTCACCACCAGTCCTTCATTCGACTCCAGCGTGGACGCAATCGGCACCAGTGGGCGGGATACGCAGACTAAGTCCTATCCAACTACCTTTGTGACGACCAAAAAACCATCCACCAGCGGCCGGGTGCCATCTTCCACGGAGGATGCTCCCCCATCGTATGGGAGCTTCACTAGCCTGCCGCCGTCTTATGATGATCCCCCGTCGTACTCTGAGCCTCCTTCGTACGGAAGCTACACGAGCAAGTCTGCTTAATGATGCTCGCCAAGACGGCTTGCCTTGCTAGTCCTATTTGAAAAGGGTGGCGGTTCCTAGATTCTGGGCCAACTAGCAGTCTAAGGGACAATAAATGAAAAGAGGGTTCTGGAGAATTTCTTGACATAATTCTATCATCATGTCTCTTATTCAATTCTATAGTCTATTGTGCTGCAACAACGAAATAAGAAACTCCCAAAACCTATATCCCTGACTCTAGTATATTTCAAGTGTAATAGTTTCATGATCCCCTTGAAAAACAAACAACAGCCCACTTGCCGTGAAAAGCCCAGCGTCTAGCACCGGAGTCCCCGCCACCTCCCTCAGTGGCCTTCAGCTCTTCATCCTTCCCAGCTGGCAGGCCGACAACAACGTCAGCCTTGCAAGTACGCAAGGAAAGCACGTTGATGCCAGAACCAGGGCCCATAGGACCAATTGCGGTTGTCCAGGAGGTGGTGGGATCCCAGTGAGCGTCACCAGTAAGCTTCCGGTAGTTCAAGTCGCCCTTGAAAATGGTGAGCTCAGCCCCCTTCAAGTCCTCATGCAACTCTGGAGCCTCGCTAGGCAGCCGCCAGAAACTACCGCCAGCGGTCCAGTAGCGGTTGGGTCGCATGATCAACTGGCCCTCAGCGTGAAGGGAAGCCCACTCATTGAAGACAAAGAGAAGTTCTTCAGTCTCCTTATCAGTCAGAGTTGAAGGGGTCTTGTCTTGCATCTTCTCATCATCAGATTGCGTCTCGAAGAACCTCTTGGGCTGAGAGAGGGCATTGAGGAGCAGACCGAAATCGGTGGGCAGAACGTCGGAGACGAACCACGGAATGGACTTGGGGCGGAGAACGATCTGAGTAGCTAAACCAGATGTAAGGAGAAAACCTGCAAGAATCAGATCGACGTAAAGCTCAAAGCCAGCATTGTCGAGGACAAAGTCAACACGTCGCTCCTTCTTGCCCTCATCACGAGCTTTCTTAAGGGTTTCGTAGGCGATAGGCAGGTCGTTGATCAGGATGTTCTTTTCCGCAGCTTTACGAGCTTTGCTGCCCTGCAGCTTCTGAATATCTTCGTAGGTGAGATTGGTGAGAAGAGACAAGTCGGTGGCGTTACCCCAGAGACAAATTTCGAACATCTCAGTGAAGAGTAGCTTCTCTGCTTCTTCGTCGTGGGTGGCATCCTTGTTGGCGCGGAGTTCAGTGACAAGTTCCTTGTATCTGGCAGCCAGCTCAACAACAGCGTTGCGTGAAGTGCGGAAAGTGTCCATCTTTTGACGGGCAAAGATGTCGTAATTCTTCCAATGCTTGGTCAAGCTGAAGAAAGTGCTGATGCGTCTGCAGTGGTGGCAAATTAATATCGGGTTTCGTGGCCCATTGGCTCATTTCGTTATTGTCATACCTGTACATGTAGCATTCTGAGAACAACCACGGCACGTTTAACCAGGTAGGGTTTCCAAGATCTTCAATCTCCTTGTTGTATCGAGCGATCTCTTCAGGATATCCATCGTCAACGATGGGCCTGTGTGGGACTTATTAGCGTGACGGTCCATCTTCCAAGGATCTCAAATCAGGTGCGGAAACGTACGTAAGTGCGCGGTCGTGCAGGACTTCGTACTTCAGGTTGCCCAGCTGTTCGATAATCTTCTTGCCCTCGGCCTGCTTCTCGGCGTCGTCGGTTTGTGCAACAGTTCGGTGAACGTCATCAATTGCACCAGTCTAAGCGAGTAGCTTGTCAACATCGAATTGAAAAGATTCGAAATCGTTACGAAGACCTGTCGTACCAGGATAACCGGCCAGCGGTTCCGTACAGAATCGTAAGCGAACGACTTGGGGTCACTAGTGACGGACTTGGCTGTATGGTCTTGGTCAGTCCAGACCACGGAGGAAGAGCGGGAAGAAAAGAAAATATCAGAATACACGTACGTGTTTTAGTATCATATTCCATCTTCATGCGAATAGGGTAGACAAAGCACCAAGGACAAAGAAAAAAAATGATTATGTCCCAACAGCGAGGGGATGCATCGTGGGGCTAAACCTGTTAATCTTTTTGGAGGGGAGATGGAGGGGAAGTGGAGGGGTACGCAAGGTGGGGTTAGGAGGGACCGACCTGCCGAAGCCACCAGTCATAACTCAGAGACATGGCGGGTCTTCGGGATTGCCAGGTACGCGGTCACCCAAGGTGTGTGTACCCTAGTACCTAGGTACCTCCATGTAAGCACATGGCTTGGGTGGATGCAACCCAGTCCTGTGGCGTTGTGCCATCTGTTTTCGTCGCTGCAGTTCGTATCTTGACGGCGGGTCCGGCTCGCCAAGGTACGAAACACCCAAGTACCGGAACCGACTTGCAGTTGTATTTCAGGGTGCAGGTGGGGCATTGTCATGGCCTACATTCAGCAAGCGGTAACGAGAGGTTGTCTCAATCCCTTCGGCAATATTGATCTAACACGCGAGCTGGTCACACAAAGTCCACACCAGACACCAGATATGTTGTTGGGTCACACTAAACTCCTTACGAAAATGCCTGCGACAGGAGCCGCTATCTAGAAATGGAATTCGTCGCTGGTAATGAATCTTCACAAGCTAACAACACACGGGACACTTACAATTCCACATGTGCGTGCAGTCAGTTGGCCTGTCTTCTGTCCGCTCAGGAGTTCTATCAGCCAGCCGTTCTTCTATCCGTTGAGGAGTTCTTTCAGCCGGCCGAATTGGATAATATTGACTAGACACTCGATCTTCGAGCACCTCCCAAAGTCTCTCGGTCAGGTTATTCTTCAACCATGTCATCTGCTCGGGGTGCTCCTTCAGAAATCCGACCTCTCGATCTGCTAGTGTCATGCCGTAATCAAGTTTCGACTTGATCCCCCTACGTATTTCATCTGTAGTCCATTCTCGGCGGTCTCTTCTGGGTTGGGGCTTGACAGGTGTAAACGGCCACCTCCTGATCCTCTTATGTATGCGAGAGGGCAGCGGTTTCTGGATTTGTTCGCTGCATATGCTGATTAGCTGCGAACCGCTTTGTCGAGAGCCTACTTACAGTGACGTTCCTGTCCACCGATACCATAATATAGGCACGTCATCATCCCCACCGTCAGGACATTGGCCGTGATCCAGGAGAAAGTGGCATGTGCGATTGTCGTGACCAAACGTGGCATTATATGCTTCGAATCGATCACTGCCTTGAAAGTCATGGTTCCAGTGATGCTGACTGATGATATTCTGTATGAAGGCGATCCTTTGCCACCAGCCGTTACCACGTACAAGATGCGTTGCTGTCGAAACCAGTATCCGAACAGGTGCCGTTGGGTGTTTCCCAAAATACGCCGGTGTATATTCTGTCGTGTTTTTCTCGTAGCCAGCGTTGGCTTTGTCCTCCATGATTGTTAGCGAGGCAGAATAGCGAGCAGGTGCTGTTGGACATGGAATTATGGTCGGAAGGGGAGGGGCTCGCCTTTCTTTTTCTTTTTTTAAGTCGGCGGGGTTCTGTGTCAACTGGCACATTCACAGATACCTACCTACCCAGCTGCCGAGCTGATAGCCAAATCAGGAAAGGTTCCTGCAAGGCTAGATTTGGTATGTCCTTGATGTCTGCTTTTTTTTTTTTCGCGCAGGGTGACTTTGACTTTCAATGTCTATAACAGTGCAAGCTCTCCTCCACCACCAATCCTACATTCGAATGTTATGTTACTGTTACCATAGCTAATAGCTACAGTATCTCTAGAGAAGCCTTTGGGTTATTACGCAGCATGCGATTCCGTGCAGCAAACTTATAGGCATAGGCTACAGGTGGCACAGCCGATCAGACTATTCTAACTCCAACAGATATAGAATCTTTCTTCAAATCTATATATAACCTTTCCCATGTAAATTTAGTGCGCAAGGCGCATTACTAAAATCGTAGTGGGAATAAGCTAGCACCAGAGTAGAAAGTTTCCTCCTCCCATGTCCTATAAGTATGGCTACTATCATTGGCGCTAACTTGCAGAAGTCATTAGGACCGACAGGGAGGGAGCAGCAAAGTT
The DNA here is from genome assembly GCA_000709145.1 of Balansia obtecta B249. Lineage (NCBI taxonomy): Eukaryota > Fungi > Ascomycota > Sordariomycetes > Hypocreales > Clavicipitaceae > Balansia > Balansia obtecta. The sequence continues at coordinate 16,710 of JFZS01000283.1, read as the reverse complement.
ATATGCACTTAGCGGGTTGCTTCGTTTCGGTCGTGCAATTACAGAGCAGCCTACTAGACTGCTGCCTAGGAAAGCGGGTCTCATTATTCTTATTAGAGCGAGATAGGAAGTAAAAATGGGACTGCTGCCTTGACAGCAATTTTTCTGCTGCGTCGGCACGTACCCCAACGCATCCGTCACGGGATCCAAAGCGTGACCCACTCTCTCTTCTCGAACGCTTCGTTGCCTGGAAAGCCAGCACATTCTCTATGGCCTCCGGAATGCTGGGCATCTGGTCGTACGGTAATGCTATTTCTGTGACTGTGAACTTGATACTGGGCGAAGCCGAGTCGTCGCCGATCTTTCTTCAAGTACTTGGATACCACATCTTACCATGACGTCTTTTGCTCATTGGTTGGCCGGGGCCCACTAGCACTGGTCCCACCTCCCACCTCCTTGTACTCCACATCCTTGGCGATTGATTAAGGCGGTGGCCACGTTTTTGTTGGTTTTATCTTCCAGGCACCCGTGGACACATGCATCTCCGACGTCAACAGAGGTGGTCAACAGAGGTGGTTCCAGCCTAATTCAAACCGCTGCGACTGGTGACTCAAGCCAGACGCGTACAACGGAGAACAAAAGGTGATGCAGCGAGCTGCCAATGCCGCCCAACGCCGTACCAAGGCAAGCGTGCTTTCATCAATTCAAGAACAAGGCAGATAAGGTCCTGCGCCTCGGCGAGACTCGGAAGGGAATGGCCGAGCAGATGGAGTTAAGGCTACGCAGACACAAAGCTCAGTATCTTCTATCTCCAGACGTGCTGAGTTGCAAGTCCTTTCCATAAACACACTCGCGGCCACTAGACGTCGTGCTGCGTAAAGGAGCTGCAGAGGAATGTCGTTGTAGATCCATTGCTCTATATCCAGGAAGTTCATTTGACATAATCTCGACGCGGTGCCAAGTTAATCTCGCAAGGGAAGCTTCGTACGAATAGCTCGCAACGAATGGCACAATGGCATTCACTAAGACATTTACATGCAACTTCACTAATATGCTATGTGTACCTACCTACCTAGGGTAAAGTCCAATTTTTACCACGGTCAATCTACTTCTACTTGAGCACGATAACGCATTTCTTCCTCATTTCTTTCCTATACAGCGATTAGTTATCTTCACGTGATTGTCCGCGCTTTTGTTTTCGCTCTTGTCTACTCCGTACGTCTTGCTGCCACCCTCTGCCTTATCTCCTCTTCTCTCTACAACTCAGCCTCCCTAGTCAATCATCTTGGGAAGAATCTCTGCGAATTATATCTGAATACGATTGCCAACTTTTCCGCTCAAAGCTTTGCTAGCTCAGTGTTCACAAAAGCTCCATGATGTCATACGAATCCAGCGACGACGAAGCCTGGCACTCTCCCATCGCATATTTTATGTTGGCCCCAGCTACGAATGCGAAAGATGATCCGCTTCCCTTGTCTGATGCCTCTAGTAACAGCATGAAGTAGGCCGCAAAGCACGGCCTAGCACGACCTGCTCCCGTGGTTGCCTATTGGCAACACAGTTCGAAGCATTAGGGGCGGGTTGAGTTCCAAGCTGGCGTGGTCCCATTGATCCCAAAAACCCAGGTCGACGGGGCGATCACAACCAGTACGAGCTCGATTCTGGCCATTTCAGTGTGGAAGGCGGAGCGAGTCTATATGGTCGTCCACGATGGCTGCTGAGCTGGCCGTTCAAAATGGTCGCCAAATGGACCTTGCACGATGGCCGCTGAACTGGCCGGTGACCCTCTTCGAGTTGAGTCATACAGTCGCAAATGCCAGCCTTGCTACCATTTTCCCTGGTGACCGTCATGCTAAATTGCCTCCAACCTGCCCGTTAGCCGCATATAATCTGCTAGTAGGTAGGGTGTAATGTAGGCAGATGCCTAGAAAGAAGACGGAAGGTCAGCAAGCCGCTGCAATGAATGACTCCGAGCTCTAGGCTACTTTTTGATTCATGTGACGATGTCTCCGCCCATCTCATTGAATTGAGGGAAGTCGACATGTATAAAAGTCTGACGATGGACCTCAATTTCGACTCTCATTCTGTACCAACCCCAGCCAGCTTTCAATCTCACTATAACAAGACACCAAGCCTCGTCAGTTTGCTATTCCATTGTTGTATGATCGTTAATACTTATTTTTCTAGCAAAATCATGGCTTATCGCGGCGCATTCCATGGCTCTTCACAGCAGCGTTCGAATGACCCAGGACGCTCCAGCTCCAGCTCCAGGGAGGTCTCGACAGGCAACTTGGGAAGTGCTCCAGACGGACGTCAGGAGCGTTCGGCTCCGTTCTGCACAATATGTCTGGGCACGGGGAAAACGCAAATTCGGATAACGCGGGGAATATTACAGAGATGTCGACGATGTGAAGGGAATCTGGAATTCCGCGAAAGGGTATGGATGACATGCCGCCGTTGTAATGGAAGGGGATGCAATAACTGCAGGGAGTGGGACGAGTCGTTTGGCACAGTCAGATGTCAGGAATGCATGGGATCTGGCAACCGTTTGGTAGAGGTGCCCGTTATGGTAGAGGTTTCTTGTGAATGTCTCGACCGCCGTGGAGGATAGGGTTTGATTGCCTTGATTTGCATTTTGTTTTCCATGGCAGTTTCTTCAGCTTTCAACAAGCTCTTAAGGCTTTCAACAAGCTGCCAAGTCTAATAAAGTTATTTGTTTCCTGTTGCACCTGAAGTACTTGAGTCCAATTGGCCGAATAGCGCGGAACTGGTAATTTTTTATTAATATCAGGCGTAAGTCTGGGGAACAAGGGACTTCGTTGCAATTACTTCTCACCCGCTTTAAGAACAGCTTTCTTAGGCAACCGTTCCTCGAGTTTAGTAATTGCATCTGTTATGTGTTAGTTGCGTCTAGGGTGTGCGCCTCCGATTGGCTGTACAGCTAAGCCCAGTGTTCTAGCATAGAGTTTCAGGAATAATAATATGAAAACGGTAATATAATTCTTGTAAAAATAAGGTGTATTTGGCGTATAATTCGTGGTGGTCCAAAGCTAAAAGCCCAGGACTCGTCCTAGATACTTACTGGCACGGACCTGAGCCTGTAATCCCTCTTCCGCTTCACCTTTATGCAACTAACTAACCAAGGGCTTTTCACGACTAAAAACCCTCTTACCCTCCCTTTATGACTAAGTTTTAAGCATTTCGCCGTTACCACTCTTTGCACGCAATACACCAAAGAGACCTTTTTCTTTCACTCCTGCGCGTAACTTCAAAGAGCAAACTGTGAGTTTATATAATTCTGTTACTGTTACACGCAGGCTAAACAAGAGTAGAGTATCAAGGTGTTCCATTGCAGTCGCTTCGAAACAGCTTTCAGGTCGCCACCTCTGTAATAGTGGTCTTCATCTCTAACCCCTTTCCGGCCTTAACGCGGTTCGACCTGGTCTGCAACTGCGCTTTTCATGTGTTCTTTGTTGTGCCAAGCTTGATGGGACAAACATAGCGACAATGGATCTTTATAGGTCGCCCTCTAGGGTCCAGCTCCGGCTCCTGCTCCTGCTGACGCCGATAGGTTCCTAAAATGGTACATCCTGCGTCCGTTGATGACACCGCTCCTGATAGAGGCATTAACATTGAGGCATGATGCGACAGCTATTTGATGTAGCAGAAAGCAAAGCTTCCACAGTAGCCAAAGAGAAACACGATCTGCAGGGTGCTATTCAACCTCGTCACGAAGGGAAGTAACTACACCCGGCAAGCCTTTTGAGAAGTCTGACCAAGCTAGGTTGATGCTCCACAAGCGCATGAAGTCTTTATACTCGTCGAATACAACCCTGCTTTACACGGCACACAGCACATCTTAAAGTCCAGTATAAACCGGGAGATGAGAGCAAAGGAACAGCAACACCATACGAGAAATCATGACTTAAGATACAAGGCACAGGTTGATGTCACTCAACATCAACAAATTCCCTGTACAAACCCACTACAGCATCGGTATCAAATGGTATCATACAATATCAGCCCGTAACGCCGTTTCAAAAAAGCTTCGGGTGGCGGTCAAGGACATCAGTGACTCCGATGGACCTGATAGCCTTGTGTGAACACTACTAGCCTTCAGTTCTTATAGTAATTGGTATTTGTCCAGCAACAAGCTTAACACATGAAGCCAAGGCACTAACAAAGGTGTAGTTGAGAATGGTATTTTATTTAGTCTTGCTTCTGCCTGATACAGGATGAAGTAACTCCTGGGCAAGATTACGGAGCGACGGAATAATATTGACAGTTGGAGCGCGGATTTATCCACTATCTAATTGAATATCTCCCACTAGTGTTATGAATTTGGTCCCTGTGCCAAATAGCCTTGTAACCGCCAAAGAAGCAGTTGCAGCCTTGTCGAAAACCTTTCCGCCTGTCGCAGAACCAGAACAGATTTGTCTTCAAACAACTTGGATTCTTTACGTAGTCTTTCGACCTCCTTCTCACCGAGAAGACGTCTCAAATCATGCACAACCAGCTTTTGGCCGTATCTTGCGCCTTTAATATTCATGGTGTTAACTTGTGCCATTGGTTGTCCTTTCTTAGGTATCCAAACTACGCATCCTCGAGCCTCGACTTTTTTCACCTCCCCCCATCTACACGGCTGGATAATTAGCTCGCCCATGTGCCTAACCCCTTTAGACAGTACTATCAAGGTATCAGTTGCATGTCGTTGCATCATGGCCAAGAGAACATCGCTCATGTCTTTGCGCCAAACAGCGGTCCTGGCACTGGGTGGAAGTGCCATGCCAGTGCGCATGGCCGATAACATCACGGCGTATTTCTTATTTGGGCCCCCCAACAATTCCAGAACTGACTTCCGTGACAAGACATACGCAGTGACGGAACTTCTTAGTATTGGCGGGTTTGCCGAGATTGTGGACGTTACTGTGGACGTTGCTGTAGACGATGTCATTTCGGTAGACGATGTCGTTTCGGTAGACGATGTCGTTTCGGTAGACGATGTCGCTCTGGTAGATGATGCCATTTCGGTAGACGATGTCGTTTCGGTAGGTAATGCCGTCTCGGTAGACAAGGTCGTTTCGGTACATGATGCCGTTTCGATAGAAGATGTCGCCCCGGTAGATGATGTCATTTCGGTAGGCAATCCTCTATATGCCAACGAGCCTGGTGCCCACCACAACGCATCCTCTGACGGGTGCTTGACCAATTGGAAATCTTCAAGAAAAAATCGAGGTAAATGTGCAGCTGTGTTTGGGCAGCGGCGGATTGGAGTTGATAGAGCCAAGGCTACACAGCATCAGAAAAGTCACTGAACGGAAGAGCTTACGGAAGATGCATACCGTATGGGTTGCTCGCCAGTTTAACCCTGAATCGTCCTTTGGGTTTGTGCGGATTCTCCTTTTGCTGCCGACGTCGCGCCTTCATCCAGGTGGTATCAAATAACGGTGACAGTGGCAGATCCCCAGCTGGTGTCGAAATCAACTTCGAGGTATCTACTGCGTGGATTTCGTCCAGCTTGTGGCCGTCGTCGAGGCCAGCTTGGACCTTGGCTTGCAGAGCATCGTTGGTGAGCTCAGTCTTGTCGTAGGAGATGCACCTTCGGGTCGTAGGTCCCAGTCTAACACAGGCAGAAAGGCCTGGGACAGTGGATAGCCTTTTCATAATAGTGGATTTTCGTCAGTTGAGTGATTGCATGGGCACATGATACTGTGTGTGAATGGTGTAGACGTTGAGTTTTTTGCGACAGGTACACAGTGGAGTTGAAGCTGGTTGGGCCCCCTAGCCCCCACATTTCATCAATTTTTGGAAGCCAGTTGTTGCACGCTTAGTTCTCCGAGCTTAACGTAGGAACAACTTCTTCCCTCATCCTCACTATACCGTCACAATGCTGCTGCGGTCCCGCGCCCTTCCCAAACTAAAAGTGTTCGCAGGCTTGTCGCATCAGAATGCAAGACAATTCGGCCTCTTGAGCAGGTCTGCATTAGAGCCGACAATGGACTACATCCCGATGCCTTACATAGAAGAGACGTCGGTAAGCTAGTCGTCGACCTAGGCATCGCCTTTGGGCGCACTCTAACACAAGCAGATAAATGGCAGGAAAACATGTTCGTGCTCCTGGGCTGCATCTTCTGTGCAGATTCATGTGACAATTACTAACTGACGGCAGGGGACATCTTCTCAAAACTTCTTCAGGTATAGAGATGATACAATACGCTGACGAGAACGAGGGATTTGACTTCATTGCCACAGGGACGCATCGTCTGCCTGAACGGCGAAATCAACGACTACATGTCTGCTTCCATAGTTGCCCAGCTTTTATGGCTAGAGTCAGACACGCCGGATAAACCAATCACGATGTACATCAACTCCCCCGGCGGCTCAGTAACTTCAGGTACTCTCACCCGGACGGATATTTACGTGAATTTGCTCTAACATGTACTGCTTAGGCATGGCAATATACGACACGATGACGTACATTAAATCGCCCGTTTCGACCGTGTGCGTAGGTGGTGCTGCATCTATGGCAGCCATTCTTCTTGCCGGTGGTGAAGCTGGAAAAAGATACGCATTGCCACACAGCTCAATCATGATCCATCAACCGTTAGGTGGCACTCGAGGCCAAGCGTCCGATATCCTAATCTACGCGAATCAAATTCAGAGAATTCGGGAACAGTCGAACAAGATCATGCAATATCACTTGAACAAGGCTAAGGGAGAGGATAGGTACTCATTGGAACAAATCAATGAAATGATGGAGAGAGACAAATACATGAGCGTGGATGAAGCGCTGGAGGTTGGCGTAATAGATGAGGTCTTGACGAAACGGCCTGATGCACAAGGAGTAGAGAAGACAGATGCCTAATGCAAGCTCGTGACGGATCATTGTGCTCTACCCCACTTTGTGGCGAGGTCTAAATCTTTGATTCAGTAGAGACTGGAATAATGGTGATTCGAGGAGGATATAACGAGAGCAGTATTGTCATTAGTCGCCATGGAATCGAGCTGGGAGTGGAGAGCGGAGCGTTGGTGTCAACATTGGCAGGCCGATATCGGCCACCGCGCAAAAGCACAAAGCATCAGCTTGAGACTAGAAATTAATTCTCGCCGTGCAATTCAACAGTGCTCTTTGGTATCCTGAGCAAACGACATGACAAGCATTCTGTTTCTGCCACTTGGAGCATGCTCACCACTACTTCAAAAGTGCAGACAAGCAACTTGTATTGGCGTACTAAAGGCGCTCTGGCCAATGGACGGCCTCCAATTACCTATGGCGGACACTGTTCCACATCGGCAGACACCCCGTAGCTCCCCCAGACCCCTCAAACGAACCAATAGTAAAGCTGAAGGTTTGCAAAAAAGTCACAGGGACGGTCACAGGGACAATCACAGGCGCAGAGGACATCGAAAAATGACTTCAGCTTGCGACTGTCGAGACCGCCGCTCGACGATCCCTCTCTTCCCTCCCCAAACCGCCCCACAATCAATTGAAGTGTACTCAGGTCACTGAGTCCTGGCTCAGTCCTTGGACATTCGGTGAAACGCATTCAACAAACGTCCGTCTTGTTGCACGAAGCCGCCTTCCGCCTCACACCAGCTACGATGTTGTCTGCCTTGCGACAACGGCCGGCTGGCCTGGCTCGGCTGGCGAAGCAGAGCTCGCCGTCGTCAAGGAGCCATGGGTAAGCTCGACTTCATCTATACCCAAGTAGCAAGATCATTTGGAAGTATTTGTTTCTTTTAACCTTGGGGATACTAACACAATGGCGATGCAGTCGCTTCTTATCAAGCACAGCTTCCGTCCACAAAGACAACCAGCTCAACAAGGTCTCTTCGGCCATCACCCAGCCCAAATCGCAAGGCGCCTCGCAAGCAATGCTCTACGCCACCGGGCTTTCCGAAGATGATATGAACAAGGCGCAGGTTGGCATTTCATCGGTCTGGTATGAAGGCAACCCCTGCAACATGCACCTCATGGACTTGTCCAAGGTTGTGCGTGAGTCCGTGGCAAAGGCCGGTCTTATCCCCTACCGATTCAACACCATTGGCGTCAGTGATGGTATCTCTATGGGCACAACTGGAATGAGATACTCCTTGCAAAGTAGAGAGATCATTGCCGATAGTATCGAGACTGTCATGAATGGGCAGTGGTACGATGCTAATATCAGCTTGCCGGGTTGCGACAAGAATATGCCCGGTGTTGCTATCGCCTTCGGACGTGTTAATCGTCCTAGTATCATGGTATATGGAGGTACGATCAAGCCCGGCTGTGGCAAGAGCGGCGAGCAGCTGGATATAGTGTCCGCCTTTCAAGCCTACGGGCAGTACATCACGGGAGAGATTACCGAGGAGCAGAGATTCGACATTATTCGCAATGCATGCCCTGGGAGTGGCGCTTGTGGCGGCATGTATACTGCCAACACAATGGCCACTGCTCTCGAGACCATGGGCCTCACTCTCCCCGGAAGTAGCAGCAATCCCGCGGAAGACCGTGCCAAGCTCGCCGAATGTGAGACCATCGGAGATGCTATCAAAAACCTGTTGAAGGAGGACATTCGACCTCGCGACATCATGACCCGTCAAGCTTTCGAGAACGCCATGACTGTGGTCTCGATTCTCGGAGGCAGCACTAACGCTGTCCTCCATCTCATCGCCATTGCTGACTCTGTCGGCATCAAGCTGACCATCGATGACTTCCAAAGCATATCTGACCGCGTTCCTCTTCTAGCAGACCTGAGGCCATCTGGTAAATATGTCATGGAAGATGTCCACAAGATTGGTGGTACCCCTAGTCTGCTCAAGTTCCTCCTCAAGGAAGGTCTCCTTGATGGTTCTGGTATCACTGTCACCGGTAAGACCATGAAGCAAAACATGGAAACAGTCCCCGACTTCCCATCAGATCAGCAAATCATTCGTCCTCTTAACAACCCCATCAAGGCCACTGGACACATCCAAATCATGCGAGGATCCCTAGCCCCAGGTGGCTGTGTCGGAAAGATAACTGGCAAGGAGGGTTTACAATTCACCGGCAAGGCCAAGGTGTACGACTCCGAAAGCGACATGATCAGCAGTCTGGAACGAGGTGAAATAAAGAAGGGCGAGAAGAGCGTCGTCATCATCCGATATGACGGCCCCAAGGGCGGCCCCGGTATGCCCGAGATGCTAAAGCCCTCTTCTGCCATCATGGGCGCCGGTCTGGGCAAAGACGTCGCTCTTCTGACTGACGGTCGCTACTCTGGCGGTTCTCATGGATTCATCATCGGTCACATTGTTCCAGAGGCCATCGTCGGTGGCCCCATCGCCTTGGTAAAAGATGGCGATGAGATCATCATTGACGCGGAGAAACAGGTCATTGACTTGAACGTACCTGAGGCCGAGATGGAGAAGCGGAGAAAAGCGTGGAAGGCCCCGGCTCCCAGGTATACCAAGGGTACTTTGAAGAAGTATGCCGCTCTGGTGAGCGATGCAAGCTCGGGGTGCGTAACGGATGGACCCGTTCATTAGCTCAGATCGCTTGCGGTGCGGAATTCGGGACAGTTCATAAGAAATGACTTGTATAATTGGCCGCATGCATGCGGCCTTTTAGGATATCAACCGGCGTTTTTTTCTTTCTTTCCTGGCTGGGGAATCGCAAAATTTGCAACGCGGCAGCTCTTTTTGTATGTACCACAGCATATCACCGGGGAATAAAAGTGGCAATGATATCAGATAGTTTTGAGTTTATACAGTGCTGTTTATTGATCAAATATCACCTGTGGATTTGCAGACGCACATTATCAAAAGACCGATTGTTAACCAATTCACCACCTCAAGAAATAGCAGTGATATAGAACTTCAATGTATTCATTCCAGGCTCCAAGCAATGCAACGCCCTAATAGACAACCCAACTCACGACCCACCCTTACTTACTACCAGCGCATTTCGGGGGGGGTCGACAGCTCTGTCACTCGTCACTCATCAGCTATGTCCTCTCATGACTTCTTGCCAGTATAAGCAATCACAAAGGCAAGCTTGTCGTGCATCGTAAGCCCAACCCGCTTGACTCTGCTCAGCCGAGCAAGAGCTTCACCGATGCGGTCCAGGACCAGCTGTTCCTCGGCTGCCGAGTAAGCCCAGCCCTCTTTTCTGTTTTTCAACTCATTGCTTCCATTCGAAGAGTTGGTGCCATTGGTCTTGCTCGCAGCGGTGTTCAGCTGGCTTTCGGCAACGCGCACGCGGAGGCAAGATGTAGGTCTGGACAGGAGATTCCACAAAAACCCAAGCCAGCGGCCGGGCACGGGTGTCGTAATGTCCGAAGGCGTGTACCGTATACTGACGGGAAACATGGGCACATTGGCAGGGGTTTCAAGCAGAGATGGACTGAATGGGAGGATGGCTTTGCCATTGCTTGTCCCGCATTCAGGAAACACGGCGATAACACGGTCAGGAAACTCTTCCAGTAGGTCTCCGAGGTGAACCAGCTTGGCACCCGGCGGCGGAGCCGTCTGCACCGGTCCCAGGGCTTCCATGATGGCGCCCAGGAGGCTTACACGCTGTACCCTCCTCTCTCCAGGATACGACACGGTGAAGATCGGATCGAAGATGGCGGCAAGATAGACAGCGTCAATGGGACTTGTGAAGTTGGCGGCAAGGACCGAACCAGGGTGCGGGAAACGCTCGAGAGGCTGGTCGGCCAGAGTGCCTCGCTTGACGCCGTCGAGTTGTAGATCGACCCACCAGATGCCCGGGATGGCCATCAGGCCCCATAGCGCAATCTTGCGCGCTATCACGGGCAGCGGTAAGTGGTGAAAGAGGACGAAGTAGCTGACGGCATAGGCGATGAAGAATGGTAGTCGAAAGATGAATATGAGGGAGTGGGTCACGGTCGAGACGGCAGACAGTGGCGTTGTGGAAGGTAGAAATGGAGATATGCCGGTAGCTACTCGGCGACCAGGATCGTTCAATGTCAGCTGCTGCGATTACGAATCATAATTCTGCATGGATTAGCAAGGAGCAAGAGGGTCTTACCTCGATCGCGGAATTGGCTGTACTTCTCCATGATCGGCTGTGTGGTTGGGACACGTCCCAACCGAACGTGTGAAAAAGCGTGCAGTCCGAGTTCAGGTCCCAACGACAAAGCGCCCGATGCTGCGAAGCTTTGAGTTGTTGTTGGCAGAGGCCACCGGTCGTCAGGAAGCGCAAGAAACAGCCCAAGGCGACTCGGTGCGCAGTTGAAGGGTACGAAAGTGTCAAGGATGAGGCGAGCTGTGTCCAGCACAGAAGGACAAAGTGCGCGGTCGCAAGTCACAGCCTGGTCAGATGTAAGACTCGACGGAGGGCTGAAATTCCTCCGAGCTGCAGGTGGAGCTATCTTATCGAGGACTCAAGCAAGAAGCCCGGCAAGCGCAGTACTTTATGTAAAGTAGTTGCGTGGAGGTGTGGGCGGTCTTTGGTGGGCGGTCGTTGGCATTATTTCGCTGGACGGTCTGCTCTCTCTTTCTTTCGTTTTTTTTTTCCCTCGTTGTTCTAAGTATCAGATCCCCGGCTGTGCTTTGAGAAAGTTGCCTACTTTGTTGAGTCAGGGTCGTTGAGAGACATGTGAATTTCACCTGACCAAGATCGAGTGGCAGAACGTTGTGGCGGAAATAATGTGTGTGTGGCTTCTCAGCAATGTGGCAAGTGTGGCACGTGAATGTGGCATGGACGGGTCGCCGTTGCCCCAACGACGCGGAATAAACAACTTCCCGTCCACGCATCCGCATCCAGCTGACTGGTCCACACGTCAAGACAAGGCTACGTTCGAGCCATAGCTATAGCGGCAATGGCAAGCGCAAAATAACAGACTTGCCAAGCCGTAGCACGCAATGCTCTTGTTTTCTTCAACCACAGCATTTTATTCTACAAATCCGAACATTGGGGTATCGCGCATCGATCAACACCATTCGTCTGACGAGTGAGCGTTTACCAGCGAAGCGACGCGACAGGGCAAACCGGTTTACCTTCATATAGCTCGACGCCGAACAGAGTCATCTTTGTTCCATTACGCCTCGGCAACAGGCCCTGTGTGCCGTGGGAAATCTCATACAACCATGGAGACCTCTGACATGCAGGTTCGTTCGAGTATACCGGCATCCGCGCAAAAGGGTTGTCTACTAACGTGACGATGTTTTCTTCTAGTTCCAGCCATTGCGGGCTTCCAGGAACAGCCGACTTCCCGGGCCATGCGTCTATACAGGCCTTGTGGAGTTGACTGATTCCCAAAACAATGCGCGTGCGCAGTCCTCGATTCCTGCTCCTTCTGGGTTGAAACCCAGCTTGAAGCGCGAGGTCCCTCAGTCTGGTAAGACCGGCATGTCTTCACTCGACGAAACACGCTCATGGGTTGCTGACGCGCTTCTGGTTGCAGCACAACAACCTGATGCGAAACGGAAACCTTTGGCCGAGCGTGCTGCCGAGTATCCCGCGCCGCCGTCGGCATCCGTGCCGAGCATCAATAAACTTGCTGTGAAGGGTCAAACGTTGGCACAAGTATGTCAGTTCCGATGATGCTGGACCAAACCTGTTCATGGGTCCAGCTCATTTGTTCATCGAAGCGTTGCGTGCTAACGGGATGATATAGCTTAAGAAACCCAACCGACACACCGTGAACCCTCCCGCATCGTCTGTAAGCAGTTTTGCGAAAAGCTTCGGTCCGGGGAAGCAGCATACGGACCGAGCACATCCACCAGTGTCGCGCTCAAGTCATGCTAGATCCAAAAGCCAAGTTGGCAGGCCTCGAACCGCACATGGGCATCGACCGGAAGAATCTTTTGATGAATCAACAATGAGTCATGGTACGATAGCAGGTCCCACAAATCTTCTCAACGCAAAAATCAGGCATATGAAATCGACACCAGCGCTGTTGCGGAACAGGGAAAGTTCTCTATCGACCAGGTTCAATAGTTTGACCCTTGAAGACAATAACGTCAGCAACGTCGGATGTCGAGTGACTCCAGAACAGCAAGCCAATATCGCACTTCTATCTTCAGATCACCAACCAGCACACAACATTTCTCTCATAGTGAAACAGCAAAATGTGTCTACACATCACTTGGCGTCTCGGGAAGTCTAGGCAATCCCTCCCAAGACGCCAAGTAGAAGCCAGGTGCAGAAGCAATTGTTCCAGGTTGAGCAATGCATTTCGTCCCTGAAGACACCCAATTCATTCAAGACTACTTCCCCACAAAGATACTTGAGAAAAGACTCTAATCTTGTCACGTTTGCAGCTTTTGATGTGGACGGTCGGGTGAATAGTGCGGATGTACATTTCCAGGAACTGAAAGACATGGTTAGCAGTACTCTTTCTATGCAGAAAAGCCAAGAGGAGGCCATGGAGCTCGCCAAAAGGAGAGGTACGTTGCTTGATTCCTTAGCTCCAAAGCTTTGCTAGTCAATACTAAATCTGTGTGAAGTTTTCGAGCTGGAGCAACATGGTCAAAAATTGGAAGCGAAAAATGATGAACTGCAGAGAGATCTCGAAATGGCAAAAGAGGGAGAGCAGCGCATGGGGTACGAACTTGAATATCTTAAACGGCAGCAATCTCAAGACGTGGAGGACTTGAAGAGGCGACACAAAGTCGACATTGACGATTTGTCACGCAGGCATCAGGCAGCAATCGAGGCTTTGAGCCGAGAGCTGGATCATCTAAAGGACAAGGATGCAAAAGAGCATCAAGCCCGGCTTGAGGAATTAACGCGACATTACCGACTAGAGCTGGAGGATACACAATCAAAGAAGGACCGGGAGATGCAGGAGTTACGGGCACGCATGGGCAATGAACAACAAGATTTACACCTCGAACTACAACGGAAAGATCGCGAGATTCGAGATGCGCGATTTGAATGCGATGGTCTCCGAGATGAGCTTGAACGGGAAAGGCACCACAAAGGCAGCCTCCAGACGAGCATTGCAGAGTTGTCGGCTTCAAACACCACACTAGAAGCCAAGATTAACTCATTGCGCTCGCAGATAGAATTCCTCGAGTCTGACAGCAAGGCGCAATCGGATTCCTTTGCAAGCATGGAAGCAAGGTTACAGGAGGCATTGGCAGCGGCAGAAGAAGCTCGCCAAAAATTAATGAAAGAGGAGACGGAGCGCAGGATTCTCTTTAACAAGTATCAGGAACTCAAAGGCAACATTCGCGTGATGTGTCGCGTGCGGCCAGTGCTCGGGGAGGATCGATTTGAACAAGCTGGCATTTCATTTCCAGATGAAAAGACGTCGGCAGAAATTATCCTCGCGGGTCCAGAGGAGAGGAACAGCCTTGGGATTGTGTCGAGAAAGAAACACCCGTTTGAATTCGACAGAGTGTTCACACCTTCAGTGCAAAACGAGGAGATCTTTGGCGAGATATCGCAACTGGTGCAGAGCGCATTGGATGGCTATAATGTTTGTATTTTCTGCTACGGTCAGACCGGATCAGGGAAGACATACACCATGTCATCGGAGGATGGCATGATTCCACGCGCCACTCACATGATATACGACACGATAACGAAGCTCAAAGAGAAGTCGTGGGAGTACACTATGGAGGGTTCTTTTGTGGAGGTGTACAATGAGGAGCTCAACGATCTGCTAACAACAAATGACCGGACAGGAGAGGGAAAGTCAAAGAAGCTGGAAATTCGTCACGATGAAACTCGCAAGCAAACAACCATAACCAATTGTAAGACGGTTCAGCTGAACTCGGTCTCGGCTGTGGAACAAATCTTGGATGAGGCACAGAAAAACCGGTCTGTGGCCGCGACCAAAGCCAATGAACGGTCATCCCGATCTCATAGCGTCTTCATTTTGAAGCTTGTGGGCGAGAACGCGGCAACGGGAGAGCGTTGCGAAGGCACGCTCAACCTGGTTGATTTGGCGGGCTCCGAACGTCTCAAGCACTCACAGGCGGAGGGTGATCGCATGAAGGAGACGCAAAACATCAACAAGAGCTTGAGTTGTCTAGGTGACGTGATTGAGGCTCTTGGCAGAGGATCTGGCCATATTCCGTACCGAAACTCGAAACTTACACACTTGCTTCAATACAGTCTGGGCGGCAACAGCAAGACACTCATGTTCGTCATGGTCTCTCCGATGGAGACACACTTGAAGGAAACGTTGACAAGCTTGCGGTTCGCGACAAAGGTAACGTTTAGGTTTCCTATCTTGTCTTGCTCAAGTATATGGCGACCAGAAACTAATATGACAACAATAGGTGCATAGTACGCATATTGGCACTGCAAAGGCGACTAGGAAGATAAAGGGGTGTGATCAAGCATGAGAAATAACGCGCGGGGGGATTGTGTGCTCAGAGCTTTACGGAAATGAAATTATGTACATGCATGCACAAGGCTTGATTGATGCTTTTTTTTTTCTTTTCTGGGAGTTGGACAATCTACGTTGGGTAAGGCTAGCGTGTTTAAGGATGATTGCATGGTATGGAAAACTGTATGAAGGAGTAACACTTGTTAATACTTGCCGGTCTGGACTGGGTCGGAAATTCGTCTTTTCTTTCCTCGACGTTGTCATGTCTTGCCTGTAGCATGCGACCGTGTATTGGGAGTCGATGGTCATGTCAAGTTACGTTTTACGCATCGGTCTGAATTGCAGTCGCCATCGTAGCTCACATTTGCTGTCTGGGCTAGTTGGGACTACTGTGGTGGTAGATTGTCGGTCACGATGATGACATGTATGATGCATCTATTCAGCAATTATTACGCATGCCCTCTTGGCTGTCATTCTACGCTTTGGTTGTAGGTAAGTATGGCGTTGCAACGACGTTTACAAATGGATGAATTCGTCAGCTTTGCAGTCGATTATATATCTCACTATCTCTTCGCCCTTGTTCCATCTCATCCCAGGTCAGGTTTAGCAGGTCTTTTTCACAACTTTTATGTTACGGCCCAACCAGCGGCCCGGCAGAACATCGGTCTGAAGAAGACCGATCAACTAATTACATCGCTGCTTACTACTTTACTAGTAAGCAGAAGAGGCGATTACTACTTAACAGGAGTAAGTAACACTACTAATTACTACTATTATTAGTAAGCACTTAACTATAAAAGACTTTATTCCTTAAAACTATTCTTTTAGTTAGTCTTTAATAGAATTATTAGTTATAACTATAATTATAACTTAGCGTTATATTACTTAGCTTAAACTACTTTATAGTTTTACTTATATAAACTAACCTTAATTATTATATATTAAAGACTTTTATTTAGAACTATACTATATTACTTTAAGTAATAACCTAATACTATTAAAATAGCTTCCTAGAATCCTACTAATATACTAGCTAATAAGAATAATTAAGTAATAGTAAATAAAATTATAGCCTTTTAATAGCTAGTTACTACTCTTTAATAGTAGAACTAATAACTAAAGGACTTTAGTAAAATTATTAAGCTTAAAAACTTAAAACTATTTAAAGAAACCTTAGAAATACTTTAAGGATTCTTTATATAACTTTAAGTTTATTATTACTTTTTTTTAAATAAAATATTTAAAGCTTATTAAAAGGTTTTATATACTAAAGAATACTTTATAAAAGTAGTACTTATATAGTTTAAACTTATTATAAAGAATTACTTTAATAACTTTTATTAAAACTAAAAAAAAAAGATTTAATAGATTTTTAAAGATTATAAAAAATTTAAAAAAGAACTTAAAAAAGTATTTAAAATAGTAAATAAAGTATAAGCTATTATCTATTACTTTAATAACTTTT
>JFZS01000282.1:0-33478 GCA_000709145.1 Balansia obtecta B249 | reverse complement strand
AAAGATTCGCATCCTTGTCATTATTATTGCAGCTCGTAACATGTGACATTAGTTAAACTCGAGATGGGGTACAGCATGTTACATTCAATATATGTACACGTCGCCACTCCCATGAGGGGGGGCAGGCCGCACGATTTTGTATCCTTTTCCCATCTTTCGTCGTATAAGCCATTCCATGTAGATCATTATGCCATGACGGGATCGAACAACCCAGCGGCCTCAGCCCCAGCGGCCTTCCTCCCTTTCCGCTTCCAATCTCCTCATGCGCTCTTCCTCGTCTGGCCCGTCGCACGCCTCGCTGCGGCGACCGGTTCGTCGGCCCTTGCGGCTTGTGCTCCCGTCCGCCGCGTCGTCTCGGTGCCTTTTTGATCCGGCAAGGGAGGCTAGGCCGGCCATGCGCTGCGCTTCCTTGAGAAGCCGCTCGCGGTTGCGGGCTTCGCGCTCCAGCGTGTGCGGATCCGTGCTGCTGCCGTGGCATGCCTTGTCTCTCTCCCGGCTGGTGGACGTTCTTCTGCTGGTGGTCGTGTGGCCTCTTTCTGTGTCCCTACCGCGCGCTCGGTCGCGGTCGCGGTTGCGGTCGCGATCTCTGCGGCGTTCCTTGCGGTCCTTTCGGTTGCGGTCACGGTCGCGTTCTTTGTCGCGGCGACGTGGGCCTTCGTGCTCCCTGTCTCGGTCTCGGTGCGACGTCCGAGATGATTTCGTCTTGTCGTCGTCTCTGTGCTTGTCCTTTTCCCGGTCCCGTCGACTTTCATGATCTCTGTCCTTGTGGTGGCTACGGTGACTAGGTCTCTTCGACTGGTCTGGAGAGGCGGACCGGGATCGGTCAGCTTGCTTGCCTCCTGTTGATTGGTACTCATCCTCTCCATGATGCTGTTTCTTGTTGCTGCTACGATGTTTCTTGCGCCAGTGCGAATCATCGTAGTCTTCATCACCGGCCGATTCAGAGCGCTCCCGCCGCTTTCGCTGAAAGCTTTTATGGGACCGGTTTGGGCTCTTGCCTCTGCTCCTGCTCCTGCTCCTGCTCCTGCTCCGGCTCCTGCTCTTGCTCTTGCTCTTGCTCTTGCTCTTGCTCTTGCTCTTGCTCCTGCTTCGGCTCCTGCTTCGGCTTCGGCTTCGGCTTCGGCTTCGGCTTCGGCTTCCACTTCTGCTTCGACTCCTTTCCTTGCTCCTGCTGTGGCTCTGGCTCCCTGTGCTTCTCTGTGATCTCGATTGCGATCGAGTGCGGCTATGTGGCTGATTGTCAACGTTATTCGTATCACGACAGTCGTGGTCCCCGGATTGTTCCCTACTATCATCATGAGCCGTATGGGATCCCTGTTCACGGTCAAGAGAGTCACTCTGAGAGCCGGCTTTAACAACCGGACCAAAGGGTGGTCGTGCTATGGCGGAATTTACCTGATGTTGAGCTTCGTTGCCCACTTGGTAACCTCGAGCTCGCAGAGTATGAAGGCTGGTGTTTGGCAGCCCCTGCCTCATAGCCTTAGGTCCGGTCGGAGCGTTAACAGGCACATCCGGAACTGACACGAAGGTTGGAATAGCTCCAGATCCACTAATATTACCTTGTGTGTCCCTGGACGATGATGGCTCTCTTCGCTGGTCCTGGGAGCCACTGGCTTGGTCACTTTCCGGTCCTTGGCCTCTGTCGCGGGCGCCCGCCTGCTGCAAACCGTCTTCAGCGTTGCCATTGGTGCCAACTGCATCCTGATTTGGTCCCGCGTGAGTATGGAGACCCTGCTGCATGTATTGTCCTTGAGCTTGCCCTTGCCCTTGATAACTGGACATGCCGTTGTACTGATAGCCTCCGCGGCCGTAGCCGCCGTAGAATCCACGTCCACGTCCACGACCACGGCCGTAGTTGTTGCGGCGATAATCATTGAAATGACCATAATTACCTTGATTGTAGCCTGTCTGGAATCCTGAGTTAAAGTTCCCAAAATTACCGGTGCCCATGGCGGTACCATTTTGATTGTAATTATTCTGGTCGAAATTCCACGACTGAGAACTGCCCCAATCATTATTCATGGAGCCCTGCCCAAACCCTCCCCCGAACCCGCCTCCCATGCCGTTCATGCCGTTCATGCCGTTCATGCCGTTCATGCCGTTCATGCCCATGCCTTGAAAGCCACCGTTCATGTACATGTTCTGCATCGCCATTGGGTCCATACCCATTCCCGGCATACCTGAATGTTAACCAAGAGGACATTTGGTCAGCAAAAATTTGATATCTCAACGAGGATGCAGAGTGCTGGCAAAAGATTGGACTTGTTTTACATACCCATCATCGTGAAGTTGCCATATGTGTTTGGTCCCATTCCGTTTTGCATAGCCATCATCATCTGCATCTGATTGAAGTCCCCAGATCCTGAGAACATAGTGTTATCAAAGCTGCCATTTGTCGCGTAGTTTTCTTGGTGAATATCGCCTTCATCACCATCATCCTCGCCCGTTTTGTCGACTCGTTGAGCATCGTCATGTGCACCACGTGTTTCCTCGTTGGTACTTCCTCCAGTCTCGGGGGCGACGGCCGCTGGAAGGCCCTGGCCTTGGCCATCTTTTGTCATCATTTCCCGGCCGTAAGACGAAATCACCTGCAGAAAACATTAGTTATGATGTGGCATAAAAACATAAGTTAAAGGATTCGATTGTAGTCACCATACCGGATCGTTGGCTGGTGCGTTTTCCGACCCTTGGGCAGGTTGTGAACCAGCTCTTTCTTGGTCACTACGTGATTGGCTACCGGCACTGTTATCAGGTAGTGCTTCAGTAGAAACGGGTTCCGTTACTGCTGGCTTCGGTTGCCATTCCTGGACAGGAACAGCAGCGGGCGGTGGTTTCGGGCGACTGGCTTCTCTTTTCTTCTCTGCTGTGCGGAGAAAAACGCGAATGGTTGTTCTCAACGACTTGTTTGGGTTACAGTCCTCCGCAGATAGCGGTGAGTGCTCGCATACTGGGCAAGAAGAGGGAAGATCGGATTGACCTGGAATGATGTCAACAAATGCCGGGTGAATGGTCGTCTGCGCCTGACATGAGTGAAGTCCTACATGATTCGCAGATAGCTTGCTCGCAGCAAGGTAATCGAAAAGCATTGACGGCTAATTTGCTACAAATAGCGCATCGCAGCTTAATCGGAATGTCGTCGGGCGACAATGAACTGCCCGTGGTGTCAGTGATGTGCGCCGCTGCGTTTCTTTGTTTCTGATGTCCCCCATCATTCAGCGACAACCTGTGAGCTTCATACCTAATCAGCTCAGCCTGAGCCTCAGAAACGGATAATGCCATGTCGTTTGACACCCAGCTATAATCGCTCTACCACGACAGCATCAGAAATGACGCCAGGCTAGGAGCGACCAAAATCGAGAAATACTCTCGGCAAGGGAAAAGCATGAACAATGTCACTTGGCGCAATCGCCGAGCTTGACAGACCGTTGACGGTTGAAAGTATGAAGTGAATCAATATTTGATTAACAGGTTTGGCCAAGAAATTATGGCAAACTTTCCTGTCAAGAGGAGATTTGATGTGCTTCCTTCGTCCACCAAAAGGTGGGTCCACGACGAGTTGGATCAGCGAGTCATGTGATTGATCGTACGCGCTCACCGTCGGCCAAATGCGGGAGAGGAAGAGGTTTGATTTAGGCATGCTAGACGAGCAGAATTGTTTTGGTTTATGCATGGTGCATTCAGCTCTTCATACTCTAGCGATTATATTTCGCTGACTGTGAATAAAGGTATTGGGTTCTGTGATGCACGAATGCGTTGTGCTTCCACACGTAAATCCGGTCGATCTGGCCTACTTATTTGGTCTGTGACTAGTACAATGGCAGCCACGCAGGATTTGTCTTCCATCAGGTTGGCCGAGTCAAACTGATTCATGTCAATTCCAATTTACTCCTGTCTCATCAAGAGCAGCTTTGCAGAAGAATGATTTTAACAAATATCTAAGTTAAACAGCCAAGGTGATGGACTGGACAAGGACAAGACAAGAATGACGACACCCATGACACAAAAGAGGAATGCAAAAGACAAAGCAGAATCGTTGAGCAAGTGACTCCGAATCGCACGCCCTGGACACAATAAACCTGCTAACACAAAGAGAAAGCACAGCTTTGACAATTTCCATACATACAAGGACCAGCTAGCCTATAGTTAGCAAGCGCATCCATCCTTTGTGCCAGCATCTCTCGCGCCCAAATTCACACGTTGCTCATCTCCCACTCGGCTGGCAGTCCCTGCGGCCCCAGGTCCTCGAGCTGATTTGAGCGATGTTTCTGGTATAGCGTTGGCAATCGCGGTGAAAACCTCCGTTACATTATGGCCAGTCTTTGCGCTAGTCTCGAAGAATAACAGGTTCTCTTCCTCGGCATAGGCCTTGGCTTCGTCTGTTGACACTTGGCGCGCATCTCCCGAATCGTCGCCATCATCAGCGTCACTGCTTTCCGGTGCTGAATTACTGGCCAGGTCAAGCTTGTTGCCAACCAAAGCAATAACTATGCCAGGGGATGCTTGCCGTTGGAGTTCAGCAACCCAGTGCTTAGCTTTGATAAGAGATGTCGGCTTGGTCAGATCGTAGACAACTAGAGCGGCTTGGGCGTTGCGATAGTACATGGGAGCCAAAGAAGCGAAGCGCTCTTGACCGGCAGTATCCCAGATCTCGAACTTGATTGTACGTGTTGGCAAATTGCATTTTTGCGTCAGGAAGGCAGCTAGGTGCAATTCAGTCAGATGGGCCTGTTTCGCAGAACGATGCGACATCGGAGGAAGGAGAGAAAGAGAGGCTGCCCCGTTGGTACAATGTCCAACTTACCTCCGATTGTGGGTTCCTTATTCTCTTGAAAGTCGTTGTTCACGAATCGAAGGACAAGGGAGGACTATAGCAGGCACTGTCAGTCTACGCAGGAAGCTTGAAGAAAACCAGAACGGAATCAGAATCAGATAAGAGGCATAGCGGAGCGAGCGATAAGATGCGCAGGTACCTTGCCCACGGCAGCTTCGCCAAGCAGTACCAGCTTGACGCTGCTGCTCGGCTTTGGAGCATTCGAGTCGGCCATTTCTGTCGGCGTGAGAGGAGAGGAGGAGATGCGCACTCCGAGTGTGGCGAGAAGCTTCGACTGCGGATAAGACGGAGAGAGGAACGAAGCTTGATTGTGGCGAGGCAGCGGCAGAAGCGCGCCAAAAGATAGTTGAGCGAAATTCGGCCGTCTGGGAATACGAGGTGGTGGTGGTTGACAAACTGCGTGGTGAAGTGATGACGACTGACGTTCTCTGAGGCTCTGAGGCTCTGAGGCTCAGGCAGGTGCTCAGGCAGGCAGGTGCAAGCCAATCAGGGTTAACAGTGACGGGGTAGTTAATCCAACGAATCCCGAACCATTTCGAAGGAATTGGTATCTCTTGGTGGGTCCTTGTCTTTGCCAAACAGATTAATTCTTGCCCCGCTAAAGCCAGTTGTGGGTTTTACGGCAGAAAAAAGCTGACCGCCAAAAATTCTGGACGTCCTTGAGCGGACCATCGATCCCAAGCATTTGCTGCGTATTGCATATCCAAAACGGTCAAATTGCGCATCTGTACTCTTTTCGATTCTTCATTAGCCGATTCTCGGCTTCTCTTTGATTGCCATGGCTCCCAAACAGCCGCCTTCCGCAGAAACAATAATAGCCAGCAATCCCAACCAATCCAAGCGGAATCTGTTGGACGACAGCGACTCTGACTCCGACGAGGGGGGTGCACAATTGGAAACAAGCAGCTTCAAGGTAAACGAAGAATATGCTCGCCGCTTTGAGTATAATAAGAAACGTGAAGAGAGACAGAAATGTAAGGTATTGGGATTCCAAAACATATCAGATCCATGTCTTACATTACGCAGTAGAAGAAAAGTACAAGGCGAATGGACAAGGAGGAGACGGACAAGGTGACAGCGAAAATAACGAAGATGACGACGGCTCTTCCTCGTCAAACGAAACCGAGGACGAAGATGGTTTTCTTGCCACCGAAGACCTGGATGCCCAAATATCAGCAACACTCCAGGCTATCCGCAACAAGGACCCTCGGTTGTACGACAAAGACTACAAATTCATTGAGCTGCCAGATGAGGAGGACACAGTAACAAAGAAGGAGGAAAAGCCTGTATTTCTTCGTGACTACCAGAGAGAAAAGTTGTTGCAATGGAGCATTGGTGACTCCGATGCTGAGGATGAGGCTGTACCAAAAACCTACAGTCAGGAACAAGATGTCCTGAGAAATTCCATCGTCTCAGAGATCAAAGCCACGGCAGGGGAACAAGATTCTGACTCGGATGATTCTGACTCTGAAGGTTTTATGAAGAAAAAGAAGAGCAGTGATAAGAATGCCAGAGTTTTCAAGACCGAAAATGGCACCTATCCGTCTAGAGCAGCAACAATAAAGGTATCGGAACTGGATGTGGAAAATGCCGACAAGGACCCCGAAACCTTTCTGTCCAATTTCCTGGCTGCGAGAGCTTGGATCCCCGATGAGGGCGGTCGATGGAAGGCATTTGAGTCGGATGAGGGCGAAGAGAATAACGATGCGGATGAATTTGAACAGGCCTACAATATGCGATTCGAGGACCCCGAGAAGAGCAATGAGGTTTTAAAATCCTACGCTCGTGACTTTGCTGCTGCCCGTTCTGTGAGACGAGAGGCGAAGAGTAACCGGCAACGTCAACGAGAGCAAGAGCGCGAACAGAAAGAAGAGGAGAAGCGACAGAGACGCGAAGAAAAGGCCCGACTGCGGAAGCTCAAACTAGAAGAAACAGAGGAGAAGCTGCGTAAAATTAAACAGGCAGCTGGCGCGGTGGGCAAGGAGCTCACTGAAACGGAGTGGATGGCGTTCCTGGATGATGCATGGGAGAACGACAAGTGGGAAGAAGGGATGAAGAGGTACTTTGGCGATGAGTACTACGCCATTGAGGATGATGGTGCCGCGGGCGACTCGGACAATGACGACGAAGGCGACGAGAAGAAGAAGAAGAAGAAAAAGCACGCCAAGAAACCAAAGTGGGATGACGACATTGACATCAAAGACCTCGTCCCGGACTTTGAAGACGGCGAGACGGCCGTGCCTGGCATCACACTGACAGACGAAGAGGACAACGAGGACGAGGAGGACGAGGAGGAAGAGGAGCAATGCCGGCCTTCCAAAAAGCGCAAAACGGCAGACCGCAAGCGCGAAAGACTGGAATCCCAAAGAAAGGCCCGCCAAGAGCGCGCCAAGCTAGAAGCCCTCGTAGACACCAAACTCGAGCTCACAGACCACCACCTCCTCAACTCGTCCGCCAACTCAGAAATGGCCTTCCGCTACCGCGAGACGTCCCCGCGATCATTCGGCATGACAGCCCGCGACATCCTCCTCGCCCCGTCCGACAAGGACCTAAACGAGTTCTTCGGCCTCAAGAAACTGGCCACGTTTCGGGACGCGGAGAAGAAGCGCCGCGACAAGAAGCGCCTGGGCAAGAAGGCTCGTCTCAGGGAGTGGCGAAGGGGCACCTTTGGGAAGGAATACGAGAAGGAAGGCCCTACGTATGGGTTCGAGAGGCTTGTAGATGTAGATGGGGAGGACGGCGCGGGCGGTGCAGGGCGGAAGAAGCGGAAAAGGTCTCGTGGCAAGCGTGGTACCGTGGGGGCCTGAGTGATCTTGAATGCAATTTATTAGTTCGAGGCTTTGTGAGGCGCACCAAGTGTTTCTTGAGTTGCTTTTTTTTTTTTGCCTGCGTCATGTTGGAGAATATAGAATGACGTTATGCATACCATCCTAATTTGGACTTTGGCACTTATATCCCCGGCTTCTCAGCAAGGTAGAGACTGCAAAACATTGAACGGGTTGTGAGGCCTCATTAGATTCATTTTAGGGTATATAAGTATTTCCCACCTGACTTCCTGCCCTTCCTTCCTATGCACGCTATACAATGGCTGGATCTGCTCCCGGCCCGAGAATCTACAAGCAAAGTGTCTTTTCCAAAACACCCCCCTCCCCTATAAAAAAAAAGAAAAAGAAAAAAACAATCAACCGAAAACCAAAATTGAAGGGAGACGCATAGTAGAGACACGATGCAGCTTACCCTGTTCCGTCAAAACTCATGCAGAAAACATTGCAAATATCATCAAGAGGCTGTTGCTGCAGAAACAAAGCCAACGCCCTATCAAGCAAGCCCTTTGGCTCCCCTTCTGGGCGGTATAAAAGTACATGGTGCTTTAATTGTACTCCCGTTCCTACACCTCCTGTGAGATCCTTCTTCCTGTGGGTTGACCTGGTTACAGTGAATGCCGCAGGCTGTCTGTGCTCTGGGGCACGCCCACGCCGTTCGTACCAAATAGATAATTGAAACCGTCGACTGCACCATTGCCAGTTACTTCGCCTTCTCTGGTGATACCCGTGTCCTGCAACCCAGCTCTTGGCTCCGCACCAAAAGGCATGAACCATCCTGCCGGGATGTCATTGCCGCTAAACTCAATCAGCCCGTCGGCACCGAGCTGGCCCTGGATATGAAGATGACGAGGAGGCATGTTCCCGCTGTTCATCTTGATTGCTTGTTGATTGTGGTCGATCACCTTGTCTTCTACATCTTTGGCGTGCCAGTGCGCTGTGCCAGTGTCCACCATGTTTGGCCCGTCAGGAGACAGATTATATGCGAATGAGAGTTGTGGCTCTAGACTTTGTGATATTTCCGTCCTCCCCTGACTTATGTTGTTTATTTGAAGCATATCAGGAGCGAAGAATGAGGATTGACCCGCTGCCGCCGGTGGAGGAAAAGGTGAAGCTTGAACAGGGCTCATTGGCGACATAGCTGTATAGGGTTGAGTTTGCACGTGCGATAGGGGAGCTGGATTATATCCAGTGGAAACCGGTCCGTTCTGCTGGCTACCAGCCGATAAAGATGGTTGCCGGGACGTTGGTCGTTGCTTCGACTTCTTGGGCAGGGCAGCAGTGGACTGTGTCCGGGCTGCATCATTCGTCTTGCCGTTCGTTTTGTTGCTGATAGGCTCGCACGGCTTCCTGGAGGTTTGCTTCCGTTTGTTTGAAGCGCCTTGCGCTGCCAAACCGCCTTCCGTGCTGGACGGTGACGCGAGGCTGGTGAAATATTCCTCGACAGACTGCAGTTCTGGTATCTGTTCTAGAACGGCGTCTTCGCCCCTCTCCTTTCGCCGCTGAGCAGTCGGCTCTACTACGTCAAAGTCGGAGACGCCGTGCGGATATCTGTTGAACCAATCCGAGTACTGCAGTACTGGCCATGCTTTTGACACTTCGGTCCCAGGTTTGCCTGATCTAGACGCTTCTAGCGCATGGCGGTACTGGCTACGAATGTTTTCAACCATCCAGTGAAACATACCCCAGTATCGCATCATCTTTCGCAGAAACTTGATGTTGATTCCAGCATTAGCCTCTGCTGTTGCTTTGAGGGTGGCATTTCCAGAAAAGATGCCTAAAATATGGACGTTCGTGGCAGAGAAGGCACAGTAGCCCGCAAATGGAGCTGATATGTTGCACTTGGCTTGCTCTGCATCCCTCAAGATCTCGGAAATTCTGTTCGCCGCACTAACAGTCTTCGCACTCGCTCGTGGGATAAGTTCCGGGGATGCCTCCTTTTCACTTGTGTTGGCCGCCCATGTGACAGCTGCTTTGTGTAAGAAGAGGGCATTCTGCTGCATCGACAGGTGCATCAGCAGAAATTGACTAGCCGTCTTTTCATTCATGTGCAGGTTCAAATTGTCGACAGAGTATTGCAAAGACTGCGGAAGGTTCTTTTGCAGATCTTCAACTTGTCGCACAAGCTCCGCATACTTGGACCGTTCGCTACAAAAAGGGTAAGCGTCTACATCTTTTCCGCCCTGGTGTATATATTGGACGACACGGCCCCAAATCGCGATAACCTGGATGGTATACGCTGCGACGCCCATATTCTCCTCAGGCAAGGCATTGCTCCCCTCAGTCGAAGGCTCTGATTGACTCTCAGATCCGTCAAGCAGTTTCGTCCGTGCAGGGATGTCAAGCTGGAAGTACGATTCCTTTACAGGCAACTGGATCTGTATGGATTCCTCTTTGATGAACATCGGCCGGTCCGATCCGGATGAGTTGAAGCGGTCCATTAGAAAACAAGCCCACATGGTACGCCGCCGGATTTCCCTGTCAATGAAACTCAGTGGTGTTTTGCTTCCGCGCCTTGATGTGTTATGGTCCAGGTCTTTGTGAAGTTGCAAGGCGAACGCCATGCGAATGGCTTGGCCTCCTAGAGCCCAGCTCCGTTCGCCATGGCAGGTTCCAAATTCGTGCAGTCCCAGGATCAGGAGGCAGGTAAGCACAGTCATGTTTGGCCATTCATACCTCCGTGTACAAATATCTCGGGCGTGCGACGCCCAGCCCTCGCCGCGACAAAACGATTTGGCTGAACCAGCAATGTTGGAATGCGTCGCAAATCTTGCAGCAACAGCACAAACAGATAGAACAAGAACCGGCGGCAATGTGTTGTTTCTAAAGAGCAGCTGATATTAGCACCCGACGGATATTATGCCGCCCAACAAGATGGAGAAGACGCGGCGTGCAGACACCGCAGAAGTAGGAAGGGATGTTTCAGTCCCGCACGTACTTTAACTTGCGCATATAGCTGGGTTTATGCAGTAGATTATACGCCTGCCCATAGATGTTGTCAAAGAATACCTCGGCGAGATGTTCTTGAACCTCCTTGGAGGGTAAAGCGTCAATGCCTTCTTGGTACAAACCATCATCCTCAAGGCCATTCTCATTCTTTGTAGCGGAGTAGTCGCTTGTATCATCAGAAACCTTGACCTTGGCTGATGCCTTTGCCCAGACTTCAAGATCTGAACCAAGAGCCTCCTCAGCGCCGCGCTTTTTAGATGCCGGCTTGTTACCCGAATTCGCCCCGAGGACAGCGGGCTTCACGACGGCTCTGGTGATAGACGGCGTCGTATCTTGGTCTGTTTTGGGAATTATCTTGATGATTCGGTCCTCCATTCTCTTCAACCGCTTATCCAGCATGGCCATATAGTCAGTGCGTGGTGCTGCTTTTCGAGCGGTGACTTTGTACACGCAAGGGATGCGTGATCTTAGGCAGTGCTTGCATGCAGGCTTTTCTCCCGAACAGCGGATCTTTTTGCGGCGACAGGCAATGCATGCGAGAGGCAGGCGCTTACGGTCCTTGCCAGCCTTGGTCTTGAGTTCGCTCCAGGCCGGGGGTGCGCTGGACTTATCATCGCCACTTTTACCGCCAGGGTCAGTACCGTCCGCTCTGCTACTCGCTGGCAAACCAAATTCATCGTTCCCGACATCTTCAAACGAATGCTCTGTTGGTGAAAGCTTCCCACCGCTGCCGTCGTCGACAATGTCCAGGCTTGTTCCGCGATGGCTGGCTTCGGGACCCGGCCCAAAGGTTGAACCGGGCGGTGGTGGGATGGCAATCGCAGAGACATGAGAGGACATTTGCGGTCCATTGCCATTGAATCCATGGTGTTGAATAAAAGCTGCGCCAATCTGGTTGCCGAAGGACACATCGGGCACGCTCATCAAGTGGCTTTGGTCCATACCAGGAAACGGAAAGGCAAAATCGTGGAAAGCATTGCCTTCGATAACCACAGGTGAGGTCCCGCTCAAGGAGGCTGATCTTTGCTCATGATACATGGTATTGGAGGGAACAGGGTCGAGGAGAGGCTGGGCATGCTGAATATGATGAGGGTTGACTCGACGTTGGCCGCCACTCATATTTTTGCCGACAAAGAGCACTCACCTCGAAGGCAAGCAGAAGGCGAAGGGCGTGACGGCGTGACGGCGTGACGGCGGGACGGCGGAATGGTGGAATGGCGGGATGGCGGAATGGCGGAATGGCGGGATGGTGGGAGGGCGTGAGCGTGCTTTAATCAAGACTTGGAATAGTATGCAGTGCCATGAAAAGGTTGACTTCGAGTATCAGCTTAGCGGTTATAAAACATGAGAGCCTACTTGTAGCCCAAGAAGTCCTTCCAAGAAGCGTGGTCTTCATCACCTGGTTACGCAGCGGCCGACTGATGCGTTACAGGATGGACCGGCGTAGTCTGAGAGTCTGCTGATGTCGTTTGATGCTTTCTTTTTTTTTAACTGATCCAAATTACCCCCGCCACAAGGATATTATTATCGTACCCCCAGTGACTACCGAGAGACCAGTCAGTCAGCAGGACTGGGCAAGCCGAAGCAGAGAAGCAGAGAGGAAGGAGAAGTTTTGGAAGTTTGTAAAAGAAAAAAGTCAAAGGAAGTCAAAGGACTTCTCCGATGTGTCAAACGGAGTAAATGGTTCATGGGGAGGAAGTGCTCATTGAAGTAAAGACATTGAGGGGACAGCATCTTAGATGGCAAGGATCCAGACCGGTAGAGGTGCAAGCCACTTCTCTTGGACGCCGCATGGCAGAGCTCAAGCACGAACCAGGACGGCTCAGGGCTCAGAAAGTTTCGCAAGCATGCAGCATGGGTTGTGTGGTGCGCTGCCCCATGTTCCAACCCCGTACATATGTAGGCGGAATACATAAGGAGGGCCAAGAGGATGTAGATAGAGTACTCCGTACATTGGGTACGCCTTGTCTGCCACCTTACCTTGTCTACGCCATACGCCATGCTGGCTATGGCTGCCATGGCTGCCATGCTGTTCCATCGATGAGCAGAGACCCCATCGGTGGCCATCATCCTAGTCTCTCTCGGGATTCCGCTATGCTGGTTTTGGAGTAGCAGGCGGTTGAGGTGGAACTGGGTCCAAATTTGCTGGGGGGGGGGGGGGCAGAGGAGTCACTGGCTCATCCGCATCAAGCCCCCAAGGAGGGTTGGGAACGGCTGTGGAGGGGGGGGGTGTGAACGGAGGTTGACGATGGTTGAATCGGCGCAAGGAGGGGGGGGGGGAGCCAGCCTTCAGAGACACTCGGAGCTGTCGTCTCAAATTCAGGCACACGTGCCAACGAAGCCTCACTCGTACCGCACCGGTCCGATATGTCCATGTTGATGGAGGAGTGGCGAGCATCTTATTTGGAAAGCCGACAACCGCTACTGTCCATAGAGTACTCCGTATAGGCCCTGCTTATTGTAGCGTAGCTGGCGAAGCTCGAGCATCTACATCCCGGACGCCGCGTTGATGACGTCTGCTGCCCAGGGACCTTTTGGAACCGGTGACAGAATCTCTGATCCCAGCCCGCCACCGCTGTTGTAATTTTCAAAGAAAAATCCGGGTTAAATGTGATGAGGGAAGCTGGACTCGTCGTTGCCGTCTCTGCTAGCGCTGTGAGTACACAAACTATGTGATTGAATTTGCCAGACGTGTCTGTTATCTGGACTGCCGCGGCAAAACGCCTGGCTTCATACACGAGCCAACTCAAGTACAAGGGACCAAAGTAAGGTTTTCTCGTTCTTAGTATAATTAGAACACAGCATAGCGACAGACGCATGTGACAGTATTCGTACAGTCTCGAACAATCCGCACAAGGCATCGAA
The DNA here is from genome assembly GCA_000709145.1 of Balansia obtecta B249. Taxonomy (NCBI): domain Eukaryota; kingdom Fungi; phylum Ascomycota; class Sordariomycetes; order Hypocreales; family Clavicipitaceae; genus Balansia; species Balansia obtecta. The sequence continues at coordinate 20,011 of JFZS01000282.1, read as the reverse complement.
CAAAAAGTAACATATCATGTAAATTATGCTAACTGCAGTGACCTATCTCCGACGATAGAGCCATGACGAGTTTGGCAATCAATGGTGGGGTGGTGAAATAGGTTAGGTTTACTTGCTTACCTTCGAAACCCCGATGTTGTGTTTTTGGCGAGGGAGTTCTCGCCAAAAAGACCCAATAGTACAGGCCTATTACCCGGTAAGGACACAGGGCTCCGTCGAGTGCGTTTGAAGATCTCACGGCAGCTTACATCATGCAAGCCACCACTGCTGGAATCTTCTGCGAGCAGCATAATGCTACATCAAGATGTAGGTATGTCGCCCCGTTAAAAGAAACATTGTGAGACGAACCAGACCAGCTGGGTTCTAGGAGCTTTTTTTTTTTTTTTTGGAGAAAATTCATTGTGTTCCTCTTCGCAGTATGTCATTTTCAAAGAACCCCAACTTGGCCATAGTTCTTCAGAGGCCATTCATTGTATCTTTTTGATGAACGAATGGTGGGTCTGCTTGGTACAGAGTAGGAACCACCACCAATATATTGGCGGGACAAAGCCGCAATATACCGTATAGGAGCATTCACCAGGCTCGATTTAACTGTGATGGTCGTTTGCTTTCGTAGTCTATCCAAGTGCGGACCATGACATTGTCTCCTATTCTGTGTCCCCCATGCAAAGGACTCAACGGGCTTTTGGAGTTGGAGAGCTGAGGCAGCAACACACGTGGACGCTGGCATCGCCGTTGTGAGCGAAGGTTTCCTGGCAACCCCGGATCAGAAGCCTGGGGGGGGGGGGGGGGGAACAGCCTTTTCAAGAGAAAATTAGCCGAGGAAGGCAATCAAGGAAGGTCTCAAGTAAGGTTCGACTGGCGGAGATGAACCTAAGTGGCAGCAGGTCCGAGGAGTTGTGGATTTTTAGCGCCATTTGTTGTACATCTGGTGAGTTCCGAAGAGGTTGAACGTGCCGCGGACACGGACACGATGCCAGAAGGCGAAAGTAGACGGTTGTTTGCCGACTTCCAGAATGGAAGCCAGAAGTCGCATCTCCAACCAAGCCATTTGGCGAAGCCCGCGCCAGAGAAGGGAAGTGGCTAAGGGCCACCTGCCTCAGTAGCCAGTAGCTGTCCCTGTCTGTGAGAGGTACCTAGGTAAGTGCGTATTACAGCATGAGGGTCGAACCATGAGGCAGCGTCTAAGCCTAGAATGGAATAAAATGGGTCCTTCTCGCCAGGCGCTTGTTAGAGGCCCAGAAATCAGAAATGAACATCTTCATGGCTCTGATAAACTTTTATCAGAAAGGTTCTGGCTACTAGATTGCAACACCAATATTAATCTAGATCTTGGTCAACAGGAGGTGCCACGAGAGGAGGCGAGAGACAGGCTACGACGTACCTACCTAGGTAGTAGGTATCTAGGTACCTTTTACTACCTGTTAAAACGTGCCATGTGCAAGGAAGGTGCACGGAAGTGGCTCCTGCGCGTCTACACACAGTTTAGCCTGCGTCCATCTAGTGCCTTGGCAGCCGCCTGACCTTTTTAGTCAACACCAAAACAACCTCGTCCTGCACGACGATACTTGTTCGCCTATTGACAAAAAAAAATTTCAGTTTCCTCCTCAGAAAGCACCATCACCATCATCATCATACCGAATTCTTCATCAATTATTATTGCAAAGAGAGGGGCCGCGGAGTTATGATGTGTCACTATTTCATCCAATACCCGGCTGACGCTTGTCTCATCAATAAGAGGACTGAAGAACGAGATTGGACTGTTTGAAGATTGGCTTTGCCCGTGGCCCAAGCAATCACATGATAATGACCTGGATGGATGCATTAATCAATCAATCAATCGATCTTGTTTGCGGTATTCTTCTCGTACGTATCACCATGTATTACTTTGCATATGCGATTCCGATTAATTGCCAACCAAAGCACGAATTGATGGCACAATGTTTGTCTGTTTACTAGCATGCACCGAGTGCCGACTTCACGTCAGCTTCCAACTAACACCATGGATAACCATCGTGGCATTGGCACAGTCAGAATTATGTCACCTGTCGTGCAGGGATGCATGGTCCAGAACCTGGTGACCCGCCTGTACGGATACAACACATCCTATGGCCAGCCATTTTCTGTGATTTCTGTAAAGGGGGGCCACGACGATCTTTGTTCTTCTCGGAAACAGTTCCCAAATCAATGAGCGCCACCGGCCATCCATTATGTACGCATTACATGCAGAGTCTGCATTAGATGATCCGGCCTCCAGGACCCCGACCCGGTCTGACCGGACCTGACCGGCGCTGGCAAGCGGTGACAGTTTTATCCAATCCTCAGCACAAACAATAAAACATGCAGTGCTGGTCCGGTTAATCTGTCAGTGTTCCCCCTCGTCTAGTAGCTGCTTAGTATCGGCCTGACGTGACCAATTGATGTGGGTCTCTGTAAAAGTGGCGCCATTAGCCTGTCTGGCCAATAATATTATACAATGTTAGTACGCGTGCACTAAGCGCATTGTCGCACATCTAAGACAAATCTTCAAACCTTTTCGAAAGAAATGTCGTAAAAGAAAATCCTGCAAATTAATTCTTTCCTCTAATATTTCCCCCAAGTCAATAGTCCAGTCAATTCCCTGTATTGATCCTGTAATCGTATGTGTGCTAAGAAATTAGTAGAACCTAGTAAACCTTCAGCTCTAGTGGGCCTATCGGAAGAGCAGCTCTACGCCATACCGCTCCACAACATGGCCATCTCGGGTCGGGTCGGTTGCGACAAGTCGGGTGACCTCCTCCGTACTTCTCCGTAGACTCCTCCTGACACAGCAACTGACAAACCATTCACTCAAATCTTTTTTCCCACCCTGCATGGATGGATCGGAGGATTCTCACCGGTCCCCCAGCGATGTTACAGTCTTGCCTATATGTAGTCCGTCCATGGTCTTGGGATCGAAGCAGAGAAAAGATGATTTGAGATATGTCGTATTATGGCTGGATAATGCTTAACTTTGCGCAATAAGTTTGTAAGAAATTAAGGCATGACAGTCTCTGGCTGGCAAGGGCGCTTACATCCAAAATGCGAGTTAGTTGACGCACAACACCGTCTGCCCTGATCGCTCAGAGCCCATGTACTCCGTAGGTAGGATTCGCTATGGACCCCAAGCCTCTGCAAAGCTACAAGTTGTGCATACACAGCACATCTTTGCAACGGATATTGAAGTTCGTACTTATGATCTTCAGTGGCTGTCAAGGACCCCATGGCCATAGCTCCGTGGCAGACATGACGATGATCAGCCGTATAGCTCATGTGTTTTGATTCATTGCTCTTACAGAGTATGGGATGCGGTGGGCGTAGTCAGCTGCTCGCTCCGTCATCACACGGACCGCGGTCACCGCATAGAGTAAGTAACCTTTATCCTCTGGGGACATACATAGGATGACCAGTGATAAGGGTTGGTGCGCGCCACGTTTGCCAGGCGGTAGACTCAGACTTATTTAGACTTAATACATGAACCCGCCCCGACCTGACCGTGTTCCACCTTTAGGCCGTGCCGAAGCACCATGGCATCTAGTCTAACGGAGTACGGAGTACGGAGTAGCACGCCTTGAGTTGCTGGGGATCCTATTGCGAAAAGGGGAGATGCGGTTGGTCGCGCCCTGGCGTACGGTTGTGGGTAGCTAGCCAATTTGCTGCCAGAGCTTGTGCGGAGCAAAGCCCGTTTGGTCTCTTTTTATGCATCATCCTTGACGGAGCAAAAACGAGAGTTGGGGTATTTTGGTCTCGCTGGCAACCCCGTGTCGACAGATTACACTAAAGAGTCAGGCGTACCAGCACACAAGGCAGGACCGCTCGTGAAATCTGTCAACCTACGTTGCTAAATTTGTTTTCCTTGGAACACATGCACGGGATAACGCATTGCTATAGCCTCCGTGTGAGAGTAGCAAAATGGAGCACGTGTACCTGTCCAAGGGGGGCGACGCCTTCCGGTTCAATCGCAATCCTGATCGCCAATCTCCTTGGACCGAAGCAGACACACCCGAGGGGGGACCTCGCAAATATTTCCTTGCCACGAAAGCCTCGTCCAGTTGATCGGTACATACGGATTGTACCGGATGATCCTTTTTCATGTATTCTTTTTCAGGTTTGGGAACCAACACATATTGAATATACGGAATACTTCGTATCTCGTGGTGCCAGAGGCACCTGAGGCAGGCAGGTGTATTCGATGACGCAGCACATATTGCGCCCCCTGCTCGGGGTCTTAGAGTCAGTTTTTCAGCCCATTGCGTGAGCCACGTGAGAGCTCAAATCGGTTTGCCAAAGCTCACTGACAACTTTCTTTGAGGGTGACTTGTGAAAGCTTATGCAGCCATGACTGGCGCCAGGAACCAGCTTGGCGCGTATAGGCGGAGTCATCCGTGGTGTGAAAGTATAAAAAAAGAAGGGGGAGAGAGAGAGAGAGAGAGAGAGAGGACGGCCGGCCAATGATTGACCCGACCATACCACCAAAAACATTAGCGTCAAGGCGAGGCGTGGCTGCCATGTGTGCGAGGTAGAGACTTGGCCTGATGGCTGGTTACTTCCATCACAGTCTGGTTTCCCTATCTTATCCTCTTATCCAAGGTGCACGAGAACCCAACATTGACCTGATTGGCCGCGTTCCTCGCGTTCCTCGCGTTCCTCGCGTTCCTTGCAAGTTGACTTGTGGACTCGACTTGGCCATAGCTGCGGAGGTGATCTACAACAAGGGCTTTGACCGCAACGAACAGCAATGTCCAACGCTGTCCAAGGAATTGACGCTTGTGCGAAGCACCCTGCAACCGTTTCAGAGTTTCAGATATCACCATTGTGAATCGCTGAGGTCAGCAGGCACTGGGAAACCAGGCACATATGAACGAGGCGATGAAGGGCCTTCTATTCATGGCGGCAACACCGAAACTTGAGCAACATACCCCAGGAAGACTTCGACTGGCACACTCGACATTCAATCAGATAACAACCGGTTGGAGGGCATGCTTGTCGACCTTGAGAATCAAGCCCGGTTCATTCCGTCCAAGTTTGCTCAACATTCTTTTTGACACACACACATATATATATTAAAACCGGGTTTCATGCCAATGTCCATCCCCCCGGTGGGTGTACAGCGTAAATCACGCTTTTGTGCAGAGACCTACGGCGAATGCGTCTGCGTGGCACCCGTTTTGCGCATACTGATTGGGAGAGGGCGGGCACAGATCAGGATAATCAAATGCCAATTTTTCCATGTCTTCCGCACTGTCCTCGAGAAGCCTCTTCTGGGTCGCAATGGCAACAGGAAACCTGTGTGCTTTTAACCCATTGATAAATGATATTAATCACTATATACAGACGTACCAATGGCTGATTATTACGTGTAATGGGAGTGCATTACATGATTGGCTGATGCAGGACCCATAATCCAACCCCTGATTTACCAGGGTCAGTTTCGGCCAATAGAAAGAAGGCTTGCAAGGCTAGTCCAAGACATTATAAACTAATCATTTGAAAAAGAAGCTAAATCAAAGTTTTTCTCTAAGCTATCTAAAAATGCCAATAAAAGTCGAAGCTAAATAGCCCGCAAAGAAGAATATCAATTAGGTATTTCGCGTATCGCGATAGGCATCGTTTCTGCCCTGTCATTGTTGTTGTGTTTTGGTTCTCTAAAATTATTCAGGGGTTGAGCTGTCGGGGTCTTGCTACGCTGTCATGTCAAAATCTCCCGAATTGACCCTTGAGCACTAATATAAAACACAGCGAGACATCCGGCTAAACCGAAGTCCTACTGCGGTTTTTTTCAGGCTGTCTGCGGATGGGCGGTTTAATCAAACAGGTTGTGCGGGCAAGCTTGAGTTTTATTAGGTCTCCCATTGACGGTGGTTAAGGAGACGCGTTTCCGTTCCTGGCGAGATACTGACACAAAGCACGAGGCTCTTTGGCTACCCTCGGGTCGGCTGGTAACTCGTCTATCCACATGCTTTTTTCCAGGGGAGAGAGGCTGCGCAACGAGGAGGCTTCGATTCACTCTCTCTCTCTCTCTCTCTCTCTCTCTCTCTCTCTCTCTCTCTCTCTCTACATGTCCAGAAAAGAGAAGAACGGACATGTTGGGCCCCATCTACTTTGCCGTCTTGCTGCAAATGTTCTAGGTAGTGAATGACCAAGCTGTCAAAGCAACGGGGAATCAAAAACAGGCCCGAGACCGGAATCCTGGTTATCTTCTCAGGCCCCCAAACTCAAGCATGCGATCAACACGGGAATTAGTCACGATGGCGCAGGTAAAATTGACAGGTCGCGCAGCCTGGGGTTGCATTTTGCTCGCTCAAGCAACCATACTCTGAATTAGGCAGGGACGCCAAGGCTTACGGAGTAGGATGTGCTTGATCGAGGGGTAACTGAAAAAGAAATAGTGCGTCCCATAATCCGTAGATAGAAAGTCAAGAGAGAACAAGTTATTTTGGGGTCATACGAGATGGAACACGGCTGACAGGCTGCCACGACACCCTGCGATGAGGATGGGCCTGAGACCAGGGTCCCCCAAATTAGACACATTTGCAGAAGGCCAGGTCCTCGCGCGGGATACTCAGCACGGCCATCTGGTGGCACTCTATGCAGTAATACCGCTGTCTTGCAATGGTAGCATCGGAGGGTCCGTGACAATAAATATCACCTAGGGCTGAGAGCGAGAGGCTCCGTCTTGGTGTGTCATCGGTTACGCCGCCTTCCCGGCACCACGGCTGGCCCAAATTGGTATCGAGGCACAAGTGACAACTCTCTTTCTTCAGCTGGCGCCTCTTCCCAAGTAGGCAGGTAGGCAGGTGGGTGGGTTGGTGGATAGGTAGACAAGACGACCAGTGCCCGAGTCATCACCGGGTCGATTGGGTACAGCATCTCGTATCATTCAGGAGACTGATCTTGCCAAGAGGCGGGAGGCTTGCCGTTCGTCTCTGCCCTTCATGCTCTTCGGCTCTTGGCATGACTCGCAGCCTCTCTTCTGGCGTCGTCGATATAAGTAAGCTATGAGGTTTCCGACGGAGTAACAACTGGGTAAAGTTCCTTGATGATTCTCTCCAGAGGAGCCGTGAAGGGTGCGTAAATGGGGTCGCATCGATGGTCATTCTGCCTTGCTGCGATTTCTGCATGGGATAGTCAAGGGTGTTGCGAGAGAGAGTCGCCCCGCGTGCTGATTACTTCAGATTAAGGACGTGTATCCGATTTTTGATCTTCTTCCTTTCTCCTTTCTCCTTTCTTTTTTTTTTTTTTTTTTTTTTTTTTTTTTTTTGGTTAAACCGTCATAGCGAGAACGAGGCCATATCGCTTCTATGACCCGATTCAAAGCCGTAAAGGGACTTACCCGCTTTCACATGAAGTCTCACTTACTACTTCCACTTTTTGATATCCTATCCATCCATCCATATCCGGCCAAGGCGCACATTGCAACAGGACAAGTGATAGGCTTAGGAACAAACCCATGCCACGCATTCATGGATCATACCCACCTTTGGCGAGTGCTGTTCAAACACAGAGCCCTGGTCGATGCCCCCCTGCACGGCCTGGTTGTGGACACAAGAGAGTGCGGTGCAGAATTAGACATGGAGGTGACACAGATGTGATACAGCGCGCTATGAAAGAGAAATGATCGACATTGACAGTACGTCACATAGATCACTTTTGTAGTCCAGGAGGATGCTGGGAAGAAACAGGAAGAAAAAAAAAAAAAAAAAAACTCGCCTTTACCAGAGGCGTGTCCGAACAATGATGTTACATATCTGGCCATCCTGATACATTATATACTTGGCTAGCATCGCGCGCTATCCCCGATTCCGGTGGTCCAAGGCCGAACAAACATAGTCTTGGACTACGCTGTAGACCTCTCCTATACAGTGTTAGCGCTGTCTTAGAGTTGACAACAAAGCTGGTCGCTGTCACCAGAATCCAGACCCAAGGCTTCTCGCCTTGCCTTCGTGCAGGCCGAGTGCGTGATACGCCCGAAAGTGCAGAAGCGAAGGGGCCGCCCGCATTGACGCAAGGTTGCCTGGGGAAGGCGCGGCCAATCGAACCTTCTTGAGCCACTGGCGCGTCATTTGACGCATCATGCAGGCGGGCGGAGCCTCACGGTTGTAGTGCGCCACAAATGTCAGTTGCCAGTTGCCAGTTGCTAGTTGCTAGTTGCTAGTTGCTAGTTGCTAGTTGCTAGTTGCTAGTTGCCAGTGCCAGAGCCACGCCAGAGCTAGCTAGTGCCTTCCCCCCCCCTCCCGGAGATGCACCTAAGGTAGGTACCTAGATACTTGACCACTACATGCAGCAATAAATTTGGACTCATGCAGCAGCGATTTTTTGATTTTTGACTTTTTTTTTTTTGCTTAGACATTTCAGCAGACTCTTGCACTACTACCGCTAAGGCTTCTCCCCAGTAAAGGATCCCCCGGCAATAGGTTTTTTGTTAACCAGGACCGTTATTTAGTAAAGCAATCTATTAATCAGAGCTTATTAATTTTGTAGAAATCTCAAGATATTTAATTAGATACTTACCAAGGCACTTTAATTTCTGGAACGCGAAATAGTCTAACCTTGATCAGAACGCCCCCAAAGTGCCCACCCTCTCCACTTATGTACCGCTCTGGGCTTAGTCTGCTGCTGCATGTTTACGTACCCTTCCTGTCCGTTAGGACGCACAGACATCTTGTTCCAGCCCTACTGTGTACCCAGGTAGGTATCTATCTAAGTACCTGGTACCTTCTTCCCAGCAGTCACCCCAGGTTGTCATAGCCCAACGGTTGCACCTTCCTGGCCCACGGGATCCACTCGTCAGTTCATCACTTCACACCCTAACCAGCAGACAGCTGTCGACAGGACCCTCATTGCCCACAGGAATCCATGCTGCGTATCATGATCCTTCGGTCCGTCCCAGGCTGTCTGTCTATGCAACATCCCCCTGCTTGTCCGCCCTTTCTTTTTTCTTCTTTTTCCTCGGATCTTTCTTCCTGTCTCGTCGAGATATTATCGTCCAACGATGCCTGGACATCCACGACATCCACAGATGGGCACGCACGAATGGGCGGTTTTCCTCTTCCTAATGGGAATTGCGCTACTTTCTGCACCCGCGTGCCAAGAAGCGCTGCTCGACTGCGCCTCCAACGACAATGCTGCTGCGGCTTCCGTGACCAAAGGTGCCAAAGGTCATTCGGATGGCCGTTCCGTTCCTGACCACTTCTGCACCATCTCAACCTGTTATCCAGCCGGTTCCTTTCGTCATGGTCGACAAACCCCCCCCGCCCCCCCCCCCCCTTCTTTGCCGGTCCGCGAAGCTCGAAATATCACACCACGCTCTTAGGCCCAGCACGCCAGCGATATTTCGGTGTGGAATATTCCCCACAGACCGAGGGCCTAGAATCGCTTTACCCTGCGCGAGAGGAGCAGCTGTGGAATTAAGCTCACGGATGCGCGGACCTACGCCCTATAGTCCTAATTAGGCTTTCTGTTGTTATGGTCTGTGGTTGTTATCTCATCTTGAACTCTTCACCGACAGCATGGTTCAACGGTTTCCGCCCGATTCTGGAGGCGGCGCGCACGAAAGGGTGACACAGCATCCATCCGTCGACACTCTGCGCCACAACTGGACCGCGTACAGGAGCTCATCAGCCGCGGTTTCTTTCCTTTTTTTTTTACCCTTTTTTTTTGCTTAGTAAGCTTTCTGACGCTGGGTTCAGACTTGATCTCGCTGCTAATCGTTTGCTGCTCCCTGTACCAGGCTGGAGAAACAACAAGGTTGTTGCCCTTGGTTTGCTCCACCTGTGTGCAACGGGGGTCTAATACATGTGGTGGACCGGCCTTAAATATTTCGCTGCTATGAGGATTATTATCCTGGCCGTTTGCTCGTGCCCTCTGCTTCCTTAACAGAAACCCCCTGGAAGTCACGGTGGTTTCACCGATTAATTGAATCTCGGCGTTTTTGTCACCCTGCATCCTCAGAAACCGGGCTCGGGTTCCACGGCGAGGTTGCCAGAGCAAATATGGGCTCGGCCGACCGCAGCTCCCACCCATGGTTATGGTTGCCATGCTGCCATCTGGAGACGCCAAACTAACTCGAAAGCGTCTGGCCTGACGCAAATCCGGCTAGGTGGTCATGACAGCCTGGTTGCACTTGCTCTTCCCAGTCGTCCGGTTTGCGTCTGCTGCCGTTCTCTGTCGAACGTTTTCGTTTTTGAGACGCTAGGCCAGCACTTTCGAGCCATGGCGCATGGCAAAGGCGTCGAGTTAAACCGCTTCAGGTTCGTCAAAGCAAAGAAACAGGGGCCATCGTGTTCTGTAACCGGACCTCACCTACCCTTACCCTGCCTCTAATCCCTACGCCATCTCCGTACTCTGTACTGGCACCCAAAACTCTCCGTCTGTTCTAAGGACCCCTGGCTCGTGTAGCTGTCCCGCTTTGACATACTAGACGCAGGACGTTTGATTGTCGCTCGCTTGTGAAGAAATTGGACATTCAGAACCTGTGGTGTCGAGAGGAAAGAAGGAAAGAAGGAAGGAAGGAAAGAAAAAGGAAAGAAGCGCGAGTTTGTCTCAGGGTTTTTTTGAAACTGTCTCAGCCTCAGGGACAGGACATAGATACTAGGAATGGATTCGGAGCTAATGACCGTATCTGCTCAGGGTGTGAGCGATTGGACCCGTCAATGTCCCGAAGATTGAGCAAGCTCGGGGTATTGAAAGGGATTACCTTGTAAGCGACTAGATAGCGTTCAACGAGTCAGTCATGTCGTGGCTGTCCATGTCTCATCCAAGCATGGTGTAACAACAGGGTAACCAAACTTGCATTGCCTGTAGTTTGGGTCTCATGATGGCCGATGCGCGCTCCAAGGCAACATGATGTACATACACCGTGGCCGTTCGACGGGGTGTTGGAAGAAAAGACTATAGAATGTCTACAAGACGCTTATAAAAAGTACAGCAATATAGAATAGAAGAAGCAGTAGTATAAAGGCAAACACAAAACTATAAGAAAAGACTATAGAATGTCTACAAGACGCTTGTAAAAAGTACAGCAATACAAGATAGAACAAGCAGTAGTATAAAGGCTTATAAAAGTACAGCAATACAAGACAGAACAAGCAGTAGTATAAAGGTAAACACAAAACTATAAGAAAAGACTATAGAATATCCACAAGACGCTTGTAAAAAGTACAGCAATACAAGACAGAACAAGCAGCATAAAGGCAAAACACAAACTCTACAAGTCAAAAGACCCGTTACACCACAACCCAAGTGGTCACACAAAGCACAACAATGAGGATGACGAGCCCTTACAATTGCCGTCGAGCAAACACTCACTATATTTACTACAAGTACATACACCCAAACACCATCCGCCCCTAATCTAGAAGTGAGGGAAAAAAAAAAAAAGAAAAACGCCATCTATCCAAGGGCACAGCTCACTCACGATTGACATATACCGGTATACCATACATCACCACCGCCGCCGCATTCAAGTACCTGAACTTGCAGGCATCCCGGGCCCTCGCCACGGCCTCTGGCAACGACGCCGAGGCAACATCGCCACGAGTCACCATGTCCGCACCCTGCCTGCCAGCGCCCTTTTTGCTCGCAGCCGAGCTCTTGCCCCTGCCGCCTCTCTTATCTTCTCGAAACGTGCCCGGGGCAAAGAGACCCCATTCCTCAAACGTCCTCCCTGCGAAGCGATCGATGTCGCGGTCCGTTACGTCCCATAATGTGCCCACCACTGCTGGGCACCCGGCTAGCATGTAGTTCCACGCGGGGCCGTAGCACTCGAACTCTCCTGCCTCCGTCAGGGACGCGGAACTGCATCCCATCAGAAAGGTTGCTGGCTTGCACTTTTGCAGGCGGCGGATTGTCTTGCCGCGGACGTACTGTGCGCCGCTGCCATGGCCAAAGTAAAGCAAGATCTCCGAATCGGTGAGAGCGGCTTCGAACTCCGTCTCACTTGGACTCTTGTTCATGATCCCTGTCCAGCTTTGGAGGGTCTTGAATGACGGCTCGAAGAAATCTTGCGTGTTCTTCAGGTCCGACGACGGATTCAGGATGTAGGTTCCCGCGTTTCGGGAGACATGGTGGCCGCCTCGTGTATCAGACGAATCGCTTGGCAAGCTGGCTTCCATGATAAGTTGTCGAAGACACGCCAACGACGGAACTCGGGATACCGCCAATCCCTGCATGCAGGGCAACGACTCCCAGGGAAATGCATGAAGAGCTTTATCCAGAACCAATATCGTGTGGCTGCCCTCTTCCCTCCCCAGCCCAGGCTTGGCGGCCGAGTAGTACCCTCGGAGAGCATCATATGCCTCCACCACCATGGCGTCAAAGTCAATTTCATCGTATGCGTTCCTCTCCCCATGAAACTGAAGTATGTCCACAACAAAATACAAAAGATCGTTCAAAGCCTCGTCATAGTCGCAGTCCGGGTCCGTCGGATCGCCAAGTCCAATGAAGAGATCCAGAATCCTTGGGTCAAGAGTGATGGATTGTGCCTTGGTTGTCTTCCTGCCGCGAATTCTGTTTCGGGATGGGAGGCTTCCGTCAAGAATCTGCTGAAAGCTCTTCTGAAATCGGGCCAACAGATCCGATCGTCTCTGGTGCTGAGAAAATATTCCCTTGAAACCACCCAACCACGTCGTCTCAATCGTCAGTAACAGATCCTTAAGCCTCGTATCTAGAGCTTCTCGCTCAGCCCACCACGCATTCCTCTCCCCCTTGGCTGAGAAGTCTCGCGCCGAGTGACTCGTTTCATTGGCGAGCCTGATGATGTCAAGAAGCTCCTCACGGCCGTGGTCAAAATTAAACACTTCCGAATCAGCGTCACGACTATTGGCACGTTCGAGTGGAAGTCGCAGAATGAATGGGCTGTGCCCAGCTTGCAGTTTGGTGATGGAAAGATCGTGTCGGTTGTCACTCAATGACAAGGATATGACAGACCAGTTCTTGGGGAGCAATTCCACGTACATCTTGTGGAACCTTGACAGGTCAGGGGACATCCCGCTTCTGCTTCCTGCGAGTGAATGTCGCCGATGGTTCGAACTAGATTCAGGATTGGCCGAGGGCCCCGAAGAAGGTACCAATGTCCTTTGCTCCCGCGCCCATGTGATATTGCGGCCTACATCTACCGCTACTGTCGCAAAAGCTGAAGAGAGAATGGCCTTTGACTTGGCTGCTGTCGTTGCGGATAGGAGGATGATAGTGCTCTGCAGCAGTGTCGAGAGACGATGAACCATGGCACTATCGGAAATAGACAAGGTAGACGCATGAGCGTCTATCAGAATGTCCTGAGCCTGTCTTAATGCGTCCGCAAATGCCGGGCCACTTCTACTCCTGGCGGCCTTTGGCGCTGCTGTACGACCGCGCTTGGGTGGAGATGTAACGGGACTGTTCTTGTCTAGAGATGTCCTGTCTGAGCCGTAAGAGACTGCAGGGAGCGAGATTGTAGAATCTTGCATCACGGAGAACACGGGATCCGAGATCATCTGTTCCATACTATGGCCGATGAGAGACGCTGCGGTCACGATTTGTTCCAGAGTAAGAGCACCAAAGAGTTTTGGTAGCTCTTTGGCTCGTTCCAAGGTGGACAAAGCTGTCGACCAGTCTTTCTTTTGGATATACCCAACTGTTCTTGACAGAATCACAGCGGCAAGCAAGGATGACTGATACACGTCTTTGGGAAGTTGGCAATTCTCATCGGGTGTTGGGGATCTGGCCTTCACTGCCGCTCTGGCAACTCTTGCTACAGAACTGACTTTAGCAGCACCGATTCCTACCGCCTTGGTTGCTTTGGTTGCTCTGCCGTCCCGCGTAGCTCTTGCGCGTGTAGTCTTGGCTTTGGTCACCGCATCTACGGTCTTGCTTTTGCCTAACAGGTCATTGTTCGTGTTCCTGTCGGCTAAAAGATTCAAGGTCTCTTCAGCAATGGAAAAGTACTTGTCAGTGTTCTCTTCGTCCCCCAATTCGGCATACATCTCGCCCATCTTGCGCGCGAATTCGACCCGCGCAGAGCACACATCACGAGGCATGTCGTCCTTCGCCGCTTCCAAAGTCTCAAGCGCTTTCGTGAGCCTTCCTGCTTTGACGTATACCGAACCAATCCATGCTGCAACCTGTGCACGATACAAGGTCGACCCTGTGCTCTCAGCTATTTTGTAAGCAGATTCAGCATAGTAAACTGTTTCTTGGAACATTCCAATATGAGCGTAAACCGACGAGGTATGTAAGAGGCTCCGTAGCAGGGGAGCTGCGAGATTCCAGAATCGAGGACCGTTCGCCTGGATCTTGGGAGATTTCACGTCAATGCTGGCTGTGCTGGTTTCTGACATGCTAGAATCGGGACTTGAAAAAGCTGCTTCGAGTTTAGCCCAGTCATGAGACAAGGTACGGACACTCGTTCTACTCGTTGCGAGAGCATCATCTAAGCGTCCTGTTTGTAGTGAGACGATGGACTGAATTAATGCCGAGATTGACAGCATCATGTTCGCCTGAGCCTTGCTCTGAGCCCATATCGAATAGGAATCGCTGCAAATATTGTTTGCTTTTCGTATATAATCCAAACTGCCATAGGTTAGCCGGGGCTTCAGCCGAACTAATGATATGAAAATTGACTCACGCTTCCTCCCAGCCACCAACACCAACAAAATACTCGGCCTGAGACAAGTAGAAATCGGCGACTACTCTTCGCGACACCCCTTCATTCTGGTTAAGAAGTTCTTGGGAAATGCCCAATGCTTCTGAAGCTTGTGCGAATCTCCCAATACTGACATACTGCGTCGCTAATTGACTATGACTCAGGACGAGGCCATCCTGGAAGGAGCCCGAAAATTCTTCGACCGCCTTGGATAAAGCAATTGTCAATTCCAGAATAGAGATCTGGAGCTGGGCCTCGCCCCGCAGATCGGCGAGGTTTTTCAAAGATTGCAAGAAATCAATCAATAGTTCGGGGTTGTCGATTCTGGCATAGAGGTCACCTTTGGACTGACAACCTTGAAGCATCGATGTCCATGATTTGATATTTTCACTCATGACGGAAGCCGGGAAGCAATCCTGATTGCTCACCAAAGCCATCATGGAAGAGTGATATGCTCGCAGATGAGGAATAAACTCTACCAGACAGCTATCCTCGGCCTTATCTTTCTTTTGGAGGTGGTCCACAGTTTGATCCAAGCTGTCCAAGATTGCATGTACTTCCTCTTCCTCTCCTAAGTTCTGGTATAGCAGATGAAGCAAAACTCGAAAGCGTCGTACCGGATACTTCTCGAGAGCATAAATTCGAAGCAAAGCTGCTGGACTGGGATCATGAAGACGGAGGACCTGCCCTGGAGAAGATAGTTCCGCGCTGAGATGCATGAGATGCTCGAGTACGGCTGCACGCTCTTGTTCGGGAAGAAAGAACGTCCAGTCGTTCCAGGACTTGTCCAGCTTTGCAATCGAGCGCAGGGTACGTGATAGTGACGAAGTCTTTTCAGTTGTTGCCCAGGCGAGTGTAGGCGACAATGTCATCAAAGCGGTTGCAACATCAGAAAGAACACCATCCTCGGCCATGTTGGTACAAATAGACCGAAGTGTACTGATCGCATCGTCACTGCGGCCCGCGCCTTTGCAGATATCGGCAAACAGTTCCAGTTTCATCGAGAGCTGAGCCTTTTCCTTGTCCGCACATGACCGCTCCTTAACAATATCGATCGAGCGGCTCAACGACTGAAGAAGCTGTTTGTTGAAGTCCTTGGACCGATCTCTCATCTTGCGCAGCTCCACGAATTTAGAAAAGTACAGTGTTGAAATTTTGACGTAATATATTCCAAGCTGCTCCATCCTCGCCGACGAGATTGATGCGTTGCAAATCAGATCAAGCAGTGTGGCGCAGTTTTGAAGTACATCGTCCATCTGCTGCCACTCCATGTCTCCAGATGCGATCTCGGATTTGACCACCATGAGCGTAGCATCCAGTGTCTGATTGACAGACTGAAGAATTGCTTGCTTTCGTTGATCAAATTGTATGATTTGCTTGGCTGGTGCGTCTTTACCCGGTGAGTTGCCCATCCATCGCCGAACAAAGCGCGGGTACTGTAAAATGAAAGCCTTCAGCAAAGTACTTGTTGTCATTGTTAGAGCTGGTCCGGAGTCGGTCTTTGGGTCCAGTTCCTTCATCAGCAGGCCAACAGCCGATCGCCTTACTGCAGAAAGACTGTCGAGAAGTTCGTTGAGTTCACTGACAGTGCCACTAAGACTGCCACCCAAGCTGTCTGTAACGTCCCGGATTGACTGCTCAATGCCGGGATCCAAATCAGTCTTCTTCAGGGCAGCTGCCAGAATACGCGCGGAGACGGAGCAGACCACGACAGCAGAATCGGATTTATCGCGGAGAGTTGCCTTGAGGCTCTCGAACCAGCAGCAAGCTCCATCGTACTGCCGAGCAGCATGAGCCGTGGAGCCCAAAACTTGATAAAGTGCTGATAACGGGGATCTGAATGATTCGGATGGTTCATGTTTGTATAAGCGGACAACTTGCATGAGCCCGTCGTAAGCGGCCGCCAACGTTCGGTAGAGCAGTTTTTCGTTGGCTTTGAACCGCCGGGCGAAGGCACGAACGCAGCGACTGAAGGGAGCTAGTATATCGTCATCAACGCTACCCTGATGACCTGCAAGCTTCCACCACTTTAACTGCGTGCGGAAGGACAGAGCCTGGAGTTCGAATGCGATGAGCGGACTTGGGCTGAGACGAGACTCCATGGCCACCGCGTCCTCCTGGATAGAAATGCTCGGTAACATTGACAAAAGAGTCTGAGAGACAGAGGCTAGCTGACGGGAAGCCTTTTGTGCTTGCTTCTCTCCACCATCGGCGAGCTTCATCAACAACAGAACAGGACTGGAGGGGGACTTTTCCTGTAAAAAAGGTAGTAATGCTTCGATATGTGCTGGTTTTTTGGTCGCGCATACAAGCTTGAGCACTTGTATTTGCAGCGTAGTGATGATCGGAAGCGTAGCTTTAGTGATCTCCCCTCTGAATTCGAGCAAACTTGCCATTTCCTCAGAAACGGCCGTTTTCTCCGTCGAACCCGACTTAGTCGTTTTGGAGTTCTCCGTGCGGCTCGCAGGCTCAAGCCGACGTTTCAGTATCCTCATCTCCCTCAGAGCTTGGTCGTGTAGGTTAAGGGAGAGTAACTTCCCAATGAATGCCGACATGCCACTCTCCACCTGGAAATCGTACTGAGGATCTTGAGCTGCAGATTTCATAGACCGCAAGCAGGCAAAGGCAGCACGCGCACACTCTACAACGGCCAAGCATCCAGTCGAGTGAGATTGTGTCGCAGGTTTTGCTTTCGGTAGGGAAACACTAGGAGATGTCGCAACCCGGTTGAGAGTCCTTGGCTGCATAGGCGATAAAGGTGTGGAAAGCGAGCGGCGCAAGGTTCGTTTGGATTCGGTCCGGGGAGCATTTTCTGTCGGTTTTCGAGGTGTCGACGGTGGAGGAGGGTTAGCTGCCTCTGTGAGTGCTCTTAATGTCGAGTTAATAACATGAGTGGCTAAAACTGCCCTGTCTCTCGCGCTGAGCTGTTCTCCGCGTGAAAGAGGCTTCTTCAACACGCCGGCAGTCTTTGACTTGGATGTCGTAGCAGCTTTGGTTGATCGTGAACTGAAAGTCGTTGCCGGAGTCAAATTTTCTGTATCAACAAGAAGAAGTTCCTTGAGCGCAACTGCGGTTGCCGGTGTGCAAGTTGTCGTCGAGGTGATGGCAGCCTTGACGGCTTCGAGGGATGCTTGTAACGAAGCCATGAGTTGTAATCAGTATAGAAGGATCGTGTTAATCATATCGGCGCAACGCGAGATGGTAGGCTCAAGGGCACCCAAAACAGGACGAAGAGATGGAAACGAATGTCAACGCCTCCCCCCCCCAAAAAAAAAAAAGACGAATGCGGCTCTGTATGCAATGACAAAATGCTAGTACTTTATGCACATATAACATTGTTCACCCAGCTTCTGGAGTTGAGACGCAGGCCAAATGATTACTGGTTTGGGTGGGGCCAAGAGTCGGGAGTTGCCTAGGGCAACGCTGTTTGCAGGGATCGTGGGTCGTTTGTCGTGGGTCGGGCATCATGCAAATCTGACCTGTAGGACGTTAGCAACTTCAGTTCATGCAACCTGGACCGATCTTGACGCAAGATGTCGGCGCATCGACTGGCTTCTCGGATGAAAAATGCCCGTCACTCTAGTCTCTCGTCAGTGGCGGTGTTTCAACCACATACCGGACTTCGGTTTTCGAGTGCAAGACCAAGTCCCGCGACCATCGCCGACGCTGGATTCTGGAGATCTCTGGTTCCAAAGCCCTTTCGCAAGGAGAACCGCAAAGGGAGCCAAGAGGAAAAGTCGAAGGAATGGAACTCGGCAACTTTTTTCATCGTCATGTTCATGTTCATCGGCTCCATGTCAATCCAAATGATTGCGCTACGAAACCAGTCTGAACGGTACAACCGACAGACGGTGGTCAAGCTAGAGCAGCTGCGAGAAGCCTTGAGGAAACTCCAGAAGGGCGAAAAAGTCGATGTCAATAAGCTGCTAGGCCATGTCGATGAGGCTCAGGAAGAGACCGACTGGGAAGAGAGTACGTATAATGTGCAACAGCATTGTGTTCATTCCATCGACTAGCCTCTGATTCGTTGCAGTCTTGAAAGCCATGGAAAGAAACGAAGCCTCGCAGACGATCCAAACGAATGCCGATGCCGAGAAATTAAAAGAAACCGAAGCGCAAATAACAAAATCCATTGCGAGGGATGATGCCGACCCGGCTAATGGCGTCGCGGCAGAGACCCATCCAAGCAAACCGAAACCTGCAAATCTTGGCAACTTCTTCTGATATTTGAAAAACTTTGACATATCGCATACATAGTTGTACATTATTAAAGACAACATATCCCTGGAGACGGCCGAATTTTCAAGGCACGATTTAGTGACTGTTGAGGCAGGCTGGAACCTGGCATCACCCTTTTCTTAACTGATCCACCAGAGCTGGAAGGAGCTTGTCTGTTAACAGCTCGACTCGTACAGCCTTCTCACCTCTCTGATGAGGGTCCAAGTCGGAAAAGAAGTTCTCTTCCCCTCTCACACCGCCCATGTTGACGATGGCGATGGACATACCACGATCCTTTGCCCGTTTGGCCAGTCGCCACGCCGAGTATGTTGCTAGGGACGTTCCGAGAACAAGCAGCCTGCCAGAATTATCGATAATATCCTCCGCCGCAGTTTTTACATGAGTTGCTATGCTCTCTCCAAACATGACCACGGCAGGTTTGAGCACACCAGCAGTGCTAGGCAAGGCCCATGCTCCATCAGCGTCCGCTTGGACGACATGTCTTTGGCCATTGGCATTCTTCGGGGGGTTTGACAGGCATTTGGGGCACGGTGGATACCTGAAAAGTTGTGTATGGTGCCTCTGGCAGGTCCATGTCGCCATCGGGATTAACTTTCAAGCCTCTGAACCTGCGTTCGTCCGTACTCTCTGTGTCCATGGCGCCAGGCGATATGGCCTCTACTAAAACCGCTGCCCAGCGAGGGTTCAGACGCGCCAAGTTATGTTGGAATTCGTCTCGAGGAAACTCGGTCTTGCAACTGGTGCAGACCGTAGCTCGCAAGTAACCATGTAGCTCGAGAGATGGTATCCTTGGATGGGCTTTGAGATGGAAGGAATCGACATTCTGTGTAATCACGCGGCGAACGAAACCCGAGTCCCCTAGGTCTCTAATTGCATAGTGTCCCGCATTTGGACGTTGCGTTGTGAAGTGATGACCAGCCCAGAAAGCTGCGGGCCCAGTACCTTTTGCGGGCCTACGTGGTTACTGAGGAACTCATTGTAAAAAATTGGGCGATATGATTTATTGACTCTGTAGGTGCCCTTGACACCGCGATAGTCAGGTAGGCCTGAAGCAACAGACAATCCAGCGCCGGTGAGGACAACCGTGGAATCGGCAAAGATTGCTGGGCGGCGGAGCTTGGAGAAAAATTGAGC